>CAVNYN010288595.1:3714-17166 GCA_963692815.1 Nyctanthes arbor-tristis | reverse complement strand
CTCCAGCTTGCCCTGCCTTTCAATTGTTATGACTCCAATATCTACAAAAATTGTAATAAGTGGGGAGTGAGTACAACGTACTCAGTGAATAACATAATCCTTTGATTCACCTTTCGTTTAGGAAACTCATTTCCAAGACAAATCATTGCATGTACAAAGCTTTTCAATGCGCACAAAAGGGCCATATAGCTAGTTACACTACTACCCGTGGTGCGCGTCAGATTCATATCAATTAAGTGGATCCACAATGAACCCCGGTAGACCCATACCGAGATTCCAATTCAAAGCAAACACCACACTAATCTTCCCTATTCTGGGATCATTGAATAGGTCATAGTGTAGGAAACAAATCAGGATGACCAAGAACACATAGCAAGGCCATGCCATCACAAAGCAAATCAAAACGGGTAGAGCATTAACTAGCGATACAAATGCAATAAACAAATCTTTCTTTCAATAATAATGCATTCAAATCCATGTTTGTCTCATCAAAACCATCAATCAAATACACACTTATCTTATCAAAACTTTATGCATGTAGAAAAAGAATCAAAGTATTAGGTTACCCACCTCAAATATTCTTCGAATCATCCACGTGATGAAGTATCCTTAAAGCCTTGATACTCCCCAATTAAAGCTATCTTTCAAGCTATAATCCTTCCATATATGGTAAGGGACTCTTTTCAAAGGACAAATAGATATTTTGGCGGGTTTTTATCGGTTTTCTCCTTCCCAAGGTCACTTTGGACGAATTTTTGGGGTTGGGAGAGAAAGAGGGAAATGGTTTGAGAGAAAAATGAAATCCTTAGCTTCCTATATATAATAGTTAGGATTTAGCTAATTTTAATAACTTTTGAGTTCCGCCAACTATATCGTGACAAGTGGCGCTAACCACATCTTGACAAGTGGCGTAAATCTCCTCCTGACAAGTGGCGCTGTGTGGCGCCGCACACTTGTCAGTAAATTGCCCAAGAAGTCCTTCCCTTTGCATTTTCTTTCAATCAAGTTCACAATCTTCAATTCATGTCAATTAAGTCATTACACTTTAGTTTATGTCAATTATCAACTAAGATCTTTCTTTAGCGTCAATTCAATAACAATATTTTGATCTTCAAGCAATCTTACAATAATATTCAAGTAATTCTTTCAAAATAACAATTTCGTTGCTTACCTTAATTTGTAGAAATTTTCGGGATGTTACAGTTGATCAAAACAGTCTGTCTGTGTCTATGTGTGTTAGTACGATCCCTTCTAACAACAAATGGTAGACATTCAACAACCATATTAACTTGGAGCAAAAAACAAATGTAATTGACATTGGCAATCTCATCTAGAGCTATAGATGCATTATATGTATACAAAGCTTTTAGTTTACAATCTAAAGATGTTATTGACATTTGCAATTCATTCAGAGCCATGAGTTCTTTCAAGTGCACATTTAGTTTACCAGCATCAAGCTCATCATAAAGATCATCTCCATTTTCCCTAAAATTTAAATTCAAATAACATTAATGTGAACCAAAAAAATTAACGCAGAGGTGTGTATAAATTAAGCATGCCATCTATTTACCATTATGGAACTATTGGATAGCCTTGAACACCACATAGGCTCAACCTTAACCTCATTTTGATGTTGAAGGGAATCTTTACCGTGGAGATCAAACTACAAACAAAAATATGGAAATCTGCTAATTGTTGAATTTTCTTGAATAATTCACTCAACAAATATCAACCTAATTGAATTTACGAAATAAAGAAAATATCAACACAACATATCAGGGTAAAAAGGAATATTTTAGAGGGGAAATTTCAATAAAAGCTATCAGATTAATGAGTGCACAAAATAATAGAGATACAGAAAATTACATAGAAGAGATGAGAGGGTTTTCTGACCTCAGGAGTCAAGTCTGACCATAGATTGATAGGCTGTATACTTACAAATTCGATTGCTTTGAAAAAGGTAATAAGGTCAATTGAGCAATTTCACAACTGCAATGCAGTTGTGAAAGAATCATAACTTTTAGGGACAAAATAATAACTTAATATATATCCTAACATAATAACTTAAAAAATAATAAATTAAGACACAACATACACCAATTTAGCAATAATAACATGCAAATACAACATACTAATTAGCTTAATCGTGCTCAACTAAGGCGACAATGCATGAGGGATTGCTTTTCACTATATGGTTTATCATGCTCAACTCGTCATTTTTTATTGTGATACAGATATTATTAACATAGTAAAAGCTAAAGATAATTGAAATTGGACTAAATTTCACATTAATCTCCAAAAAATATCCAAAATACATATATTTAAAAAAATAACAAACAAATATAAAATCTAATCTTTCCTGTAAAGGCATACTAAAACCCATGAGAAGTGAGTTAATTGGCCAACATGATCTCATCAACTTAGAGTAATTAATGAGGAAATGCAATAATCAAATCAGAAAAAGAGATACAGAGTAAAGACACAAGAAATAGAATCTATAGCAGCAATTAAAAATGGAATAAATAGCCAAATGCTTCTCATCTCCCCTCTTAAGATTCCTATTTCTACTACATGACTAAAATGGAGAAAAATATACTATCACTACAGAAACCAAGATGGCAGGATGAGGATGATTATTATTATTTTGAGATCGAAGAAGCCAAGATTATTAGTTTTTCATATATTCCAGATATGCCATAAAGAAAATCAGAACAATATCTTAGTATTTGCCTATTATATCTACCGTGTTGACCAATGATCATAACTTTGTAGAAGACAGACCCATGTAGACAGAAATATGCCACTATAAACTTATCTTCTTAATATGTAATAAGCAATAGAATGGGTACTTATGGCTATAGATGATTTATCACATGGACTTTGGATTGCACCAACCTGCCAAGAAGACAGAATAACTCAATTTTCTTTCGGGCCCAATGAAGGCTGCTTTGAAAGTAAAAAATTATGTCTAATATAATCCACAGTATAGCTAGAAAGATGAATTTCATGACACAATCATACAAAAGCTCAAAACAGATAAATGTTTTTCTTCATCAAGAAAAATTATGCTTATATCCATTTGGCAAAGAAATTATTATTTTGTTAAAAGGCAAAAATTTGCAGCTTCCAGGGAGCCTCGCACTACATAAGGGAATCAATTTGGTTAGAAACATGGAAAATAGCAAAGTTTGCTTCAAAACTTTGATTGGGAAAAGATAATCAATTTTTAATCAAGGAAAATGCTTGCTACAATTTTGGTGAGAATTTATGCTTATAATCATTATGCAAATTATATTTAGCAAAACTAAAAAGACTATTAGAAGTGTACAATCATGTCTGATAGAGAGAGATAGATTCTCACTCTAAAAATTGAATAGCCACTATGCACGAAAGCACTCTAAAAAAATAACAGCCTAGTTTAATGTCCAATGCATTAATTAATTAATTAACCAAAAAATTTTAAAGCAGTAAAAAATAAAAATAGAAATAGAAAACATAGCAGAAAAGTTTGGTAATTGTCAAACTAATTTTCTCTCCAATCGTCATTTCTATTAGTACAAATTAGCAGAAAATAGACTCATAAACAATGTAAGAAAACAATCCAATTAATTAAAACATTAGAACCTACTATTAAGGTCAATCTATATTTTCATTCCATCTTTGATTTTAGTTTCCAAGGGGCAATAATCAGTTTTAAAAAGAAAAGTCCTCGAATGGACACTGAAAATGATCAAGAAAAAAAAAAGAGCACATTAGTCCGAAGATTACGACAGGCAACCGGATTAGAACATGATAAATACAATGCAATCTAGAAGCAAACAAATCTAATTCATACTGAACAAAAGATTAAAGCATTCAAGAAAGAACTTATCTCATACATGACAAAAGCAATGAAAATTAAACAACACAGGAAAATAAATGAAATTCATAGCTACTCTATAGCGACCAAAAAATTTTAAAAAATTTTAAACTTTATATTTTCGAAATTTTTAGTCTCGTCACTTCACTATCAAAATTTATCGAATTTAATTCTTAAACTTTATTTAATTTATTCATAATAAATATTTATCTTAATTAAGAAATTTCAATTGATTTAATTAATTACCATTTAATTAACTATTTAAGTAGGTTAAGCATAATTCACATTTTTACAAGATTTCCTTTTATTCAATTTACAATTTCTACAAAGTTTAGTTAATTAGTACCTTAATTAAACTCTTAATTATTAATTCAAATCATTATAATTAAACCTATGGTTTAAGACTTTTTCCCAAATTAGTAACCCTTATTCAAACCCCCAACCCCATGCAACCCTATGCCAAAATAGTGTCTATAAACTCTCCTCAGCTCCGCTCTTCCAGCAGCCCAAATCCAGCAGCCAAGGAGGTCTGTTCCTCTCCTCTTCATCTCCCTTCCCTTACACGCCCATCTCTCCTCTTTATCCCTGAAAATTTCTTCAAGCACACACTGCCTTCACACAAAGACACAACACAACAAGCAGCCACACATTTAGCAATGCATTTAATCACAAATTCCTCATACATTTAGCCATACACAACACACAAGCAGGAATCTGGAAGAAAACATATACATTCTCATCATCTATCTACACATACATATACACAAACACACTGAAAATTTTGCCAAGAACACACTGCTTCTACACCAACAAGAAGCTTTTTTTTTTTAACCAAATTATAGATTTTGTTGGTACATATCATTGGTGGAAGATGAGGCCAATGCCACCACCACCATCACCACCACCGAGCACCGCCTCAACCACCACCAACCACCACCGTCTTCCAGCACACACACCTACATTTCACAAAATTTTTTGGTTTGAAGCATAAACCAAGTAGGCAAAAGAAAGATGGAACCAATGCCACTCCACCACCGTGCGCCACCGTCGCGCGCCGTCACTGCCACCACTGCGGTCATACCGCGGCCAACACCACAACAATTTTCACCCCAAAAACACACCCATTCAACTCGGTTCCCAAAGACAAACCTAACCCGAACCTTTACCCTCATTTTCATGTCAAGATTTCAGATTTATGTTTTGAAATTTGGGGCCAAGCGACCGAGTTCAACTCGGAATTTTCCCCCTCCTCACGCCATGTTTGAGCCCCAAATCACCCTTGTGGCTGAGGACGTCATGCGAACGGCCAAGCATGGTGTCCAGCGTAGCTTCGCTGACAAGGGAGGCGACGAATCCGGAGGCTTTCCTCCCTCCTCCCACCGATCCCACTGCCATCTCTTTCTCTGTTGGTCGAATGGCTCAAGGGAGTTGAGGAGCAATTTTATATGTTTTGTGATAATTTTAATTTTAACCCCAAAGTTTTGTATTGTGTCATTTAAGCCCTAAACTTTTATTTGGTTTAAATGAGCACAAAACTTCTGATGCCGTCACTTTTGACCCTCAAACTTTCAATCCCTTTCGGATGGGCCCAGAAACTTATGTTTTATTCATTTTAACCTATAAACTTTCATTTTCAGTTATTTTGGTCCTTTATTTTGAGGATTCTTTCAAATTACTTTTAAAAGTTTATAAGATTTAAATTTTAGTTCATGTTTAACTTTATTTATTTAAAACCCATAAATTAGTTTATACTCATTTTAATTTAAGCCCCATATTATTAAATATGAAATTTAATGACTTTAATTATTTAAATTATAACTTTTTTTTATTTATTGAATTTTTGAGCATTTCTAAATTAGTTTAATTAAATTCATATATTTTATACCCAAATCTTAGTTAATCCTTAATTTTCTAGTTTATCCTAACTTTTGGGTATTAGTCACATTAGGCACAACACTTTAAGCATTTTATATAATTATTTTATTATAAATAATTTATTTTATAAAATAACTTATTTTAACAAAAATCCTAATTTGAGTTTCATATTCATTTCTAGGCGAGGAGTGAAGAATAAGTGAGTAAGCCCTGCCCATTAGCTCGACTCGGTGGAAATTGAACTAGACTCTTTTCTAAGATATTTTCTCAAAAATAGCGCTAATATTAATTGATTATTCTATGGATTGCATATGGATGTGTGACTTATGTTCTTATATGTTATTTGCATAAGCTTAATTGCTTTATGCTTGAGACGAGACGAGACGAGACTTTTGCATATGCTTTATTGCTATTCACAGATTTTGCATGCATGCTATGATGTTACTATGTGCGCTAGTATTTATATGCCTTCCGGCATGAGACGAGAGTCGAAAACCTGCATTTACCATACGATGCTTGTTTTCGATTAGAGACTTATGAGATATGATTTGCTTATTTATATGTATGTTTGTAGTATAAATTGGTTAATATTGCGTTGAGTCTACTAGTATTTCTATGAAATACTCACCCTTTTTAAAATTAACATTTTGCAGACTGGGAGTCGGAGGAGATGCCTTGAGTAATGATGGCTTCCAAAATAAATTAAATTAGCCTTATTTTGAATGATTCAAACTTTGTTTAAGTACTTGGAAACTTTTGATGTTAATTGATTTAAACTTGGTCTAAGTACTTGGAGAACGTTTGATGTCGTGTGAAACAGTTGATTATTTCCAATGAATTATCTTTTGTATTATCACTTTTAGATCAAGATATTTTCCGCATATTATTCACTCTTGATTCATTTTGATTTATTTTATTTAAAAGAGAGGAGAAAAATATTTAACGGCGTCTCGGGCGATGAGAGCCTAGGGCGTCACAGCTTAGTATCGGAGCGCGGTCGACGTTTCTGTAGACCCGCAGAAATTTGTTTAACAAATTCTTTTCAAAAAAAAATTTAAGTTTAAGAATTTTGGAAGTGTCATTGCCATCGCTCCCTCCGCTGACTCTGAAGGTAAAGAAAGATATTTATTTTGAGAAAATGTCTATGTTGAGAACTTTCAGGTACATGTTCAAGGTATGATGTTATGGATTATTGAGACGAGAAATTTATTGTACCTTGTTTGAGAAATAACTAAGTCGAGCATAATTGGACACACTTACAGATAAATTAAGTGAAGATAATCAAGAAATGATTTTGCATTATATTTTTTTATTCGTTTTAGTCCTTGGGAACTTACTAGTAATAATAAGAAATTTACCTGACTGGACTTTGATAGAGAATTTTCAGACATGGTTCAGACTAGAAGTATGTGCGAGAGGGTTTTTGCTGTTTGGGATAGATACTTGTCATTTGAGTTAGACCCAGCCAGGACTATGTCAGAGAATATCTTAGCTTACCGCATGGCACGCCATGATGCCTTATCCTGTGACTTACCTACTGACAATGCGGCCTCTATTGGCCACTTGATATCTGTATTTCCTAAGGGGAGACAGTCACTGATTTCTGAGTTTTATGAGGATCTGAGGAGACGTCAGGGAGTAGATGTTGATTTCCCGACATTCTGTGATGAGCTCGTGATGAGTTGAGGGAGGCTCTTTTCACCAGAGCCAGTACAGGCTCCATTGCCAGAAGAGGAGCCCATGGAGATAGAGTTGGAGTTATATGTGTACCTGATGCTGAGTCTGGGTATATGGACCTTCCCCATATGCACCCGGTACACCTGAGTACCCCTCTAGTACTCCACCCACCAAGATTTGGGGGTTGGCTCGATGAGTAGAGTAGGTAGTTGGAAGGAGAAGTAATAGAAATTGTATTAGCATCAATGGTTATCTTTAAATCTCAAGTTAAACTAGTTGACTTAAGATGTTATCTCGACTTTTGTACTCTTCATTAAAGGATTTTAAATGTTAATGAAAACATGTTTCTTTCCTTTCTCCGTCGAACTATTTATGATGATATATGTTTTGTGCTATGAATTGCAAATAAAATTTTGGTTTTTTTTTGCCGTGTGATGTAAAGGAAATGCCACCACAAAGCGAATCTCAGAATAGCATAATCAGGGAGTTACTCAAGGCAGTACTAGAGGAGAGACAGAATGTACCTGCTGCGCCAGTGGCCCCAGCCATGTTTATGGTTGAACAATTTTGCAGGTATAGACCACCCAGGTTTGAGGGAGGCAATGACCCCTTAGCCGCAGAGGAGTGGCTTACTTCTCTAGAGAAAATATTCCGACATATCTCATGCCCTAATGATCAGAAGGTTCTGTGTGCTGAGTTTATGCTGGAGGGTCATGCTGGCCATTGGTGGGACTCTGTCTGTAGGACCAGAACTCTGGAGGAGCAGAAGAACTTAACTTGGGAACAGTTCAAGACTGACTTGATCGACAAATACTTTCCCCAGGCCCTGCGAGATCAGAAAGAGTCTGAGTTTCTAAACCTGAGACAAAGAGACATGGACATCACTGATTATGAGAGAAAGTTTGAGGAACTCTCCTGCTATGCCCCGCACTTGGCAAGCACTGAGGCTATGAAGGCCAGAAGGCTTGAGAGAGGCCTACGCCCTGATATCCGCCAGATTGTGTGCTCTCACTCCTTGCCCACTTACGGTCAAGTTGTAAGAATAGCTCAGACTGTGGCTTATTCTGGCCCACGATCCAGTGGATAGGGGAACAGAGGAAACCAGCAAAATCAGGGTAAGAGAAAGTGGCATGGGTTGTCTCAGAATCAGAACAGGAATTTTGTACCAAACAAGAAGCCAAACACTCAGACTTCTGGGAGATAGCCCGACAACACTTTTCCTCCGTGTCCCACTTGTAAGAAAATGCACAAGGGAGAATGCTTGTGGGGCAAGGGAGTCTGCTACAAGTGCTGTCAGCCAGGCCATTTTGCATCAAGCTGTACCAGTGCATCTGCTCAGAGCAGTGATCAGAAGAAGAACGTGGAGCAGGCTAAGAAAGGAAAGGCACGAGTGTTCGCCATAACCCATGAGGATGTTGTCGACGATGCTAATGTGATTGCAGGTATATTGTCTGTCTCTAGTATCCCTGTATATGTTCTGATAGATTCAGGTGCCACACATTCTTTTATCTCAGTTTTATGTCTAGCTAGATTGAAATTAGTAGGCGAGAAAGCGGGTAGCACTCTGGAGGTTAGTATACCATCTGGTGGGACCATCAACACTGATAGGGTGGCCCTAGATGTCCCAATTGACTTTGATGGGTTGGTGCTAAAGACAGACCTGAATGTGATTGAGATGAAAGACTTTGACATCATCTTGGGCATGGACTGGCTAAGTAATAATCGTGCTACTATCTTGTGCCATGAGAAGGAAGTGGCATTCTGGAAAAATAGGGAGGATGTATTCAGATTTTATGGTTTGAAAGTGAAGGCACTTCCCCGCCTTATTTCTGCCATGCAAGCGGAGAAACTTCTGGTGAAAGATGGTTGCCAAGGGTATCTGGTTAGTTTACAGGGTGGACTATTTGAAGAGATCGCCCTTGACTGTGTGCCGATTGTCTGTGAATATGAAGACGTATTTCCTGAGGAGCTACCCGGCCTTCTACCTGGTAGGCAGCTCGAATTTTCGATTGAGCTAGTACCTAGAGCTGCACCAGTTTCTAAGGCTCCATACCGTATGGCACCTAAAGAATTGCAGGAATTGAAAATCCAGTTGGAGGAATTGCTAGAAAAGGATTTTATCAGGCCAAGTGTTTCCCCGTGGGGAGCACCAATATTGTTTGTCAAGAAAAAAGATGGCAATATGAGAATGTGCATCGACTACCGAGAACTTAATAAGCTGATGATAAAGAATAGGTATCATCTTCCAAGGATTGATGATCTATTCGATCAGCTAAAGGGTGCTGCTGTGTTTTCAAAAATCGATCTAAATCTGGTTACCATCAGCTAAAGATCAAGCCAGCGGATATACCAAAAACAACTTTCCGAACTCGATACGGGCACTATGAATTTACAGTAATGTCGTTCGGTCTTACTAATGCCCCCACAGCATTTATGGACCTGATGAATCGAGTCTTCTGCCAGTATTTGGATAAATTTGTCATCGTCTTCATCGATGACATACTGGTTTACTCGAGGGATCCAAAACTACATGAGGAACATTTGAAGATTGTGCTGGATACATTGAGGGTAGAGAAGTTGTATGCCAAATTCAAAAAATGCGAATTTTGGCTTGAAAGAGTTGGATTTCTTGGCTACATTATCACGGCCAGAGGCATTGTGGTCGATCCTTCTAAAGTTGAAGCCATAACAAACTGGCCGACCCGTGCTAGCGCTGGAGATGTAAGAAGCTTTCTAGGATTGGCTGGGTATTATCGAAGATTCATAGAGGGTTTCTCCAAAATAGCAGGACCTATGACTCAACTGACTAGAAAGGGAGTTAAATTTCAGTTGTCAGACCGGTGTGAGCAGAGTTTTCAAGAACTGAAGAAAAGGTTAATTGTGAACCGGTAAATCATTCTCGAAAAAAAGTTTATTGTGAACCGGTAAACCATCTGTCTTTATCTCAATCCGTAGGATTCTTTTTTTGATTGATTCCAGTATTCGCAAATGCTTTGAAAATTGATCGGGTCATCGAACTGAAAAAGCTAATGATCTAATGTCATAGGACTGATTTTAATTAAATAATTGAAATAAATTAATTTTTACCTAAAATAGTGTGGAAAAAGGACACTAGATTTTATAATTTTTTTATCTTTACCTTGAAGATTGAAATTTTATTCCTTTTTTTATGAGCAATTGAAAATATGAATTTGGACATACAATGAATCCCACGTTGGTTATTTAACGAAAAGAATTGAGGAGTTGTGCTTATATTAAGCAATTTGGAGAAATATAATGCATAAAAGGGTCTTAGTTTATGAGTCTTAAACTTCTAAAAAGTTTAAAATTTTAATAGATCATTATTGTGAAAACCTTTATTGTGAACCGTATCCATCTTTATCTCACACCGTTGAATTATTTTCTGAATTGATTCCAATATTCACAAATGGTTAGAAAATCAGACCCGTCGTCAAACCGGGGAAGTTAACAGTTCAATATCATTAGACTGATTTTAATTAAATAATTGAAATAAATTAATTTTTGCTTAAAATCATGTGAAAAAGTCATTAGCTTTTTCAAAAAATATTGAAAAGTTTTTCCTTTTTCAAAAATCATTAAAAACATAATTTTGGACAAAAAAGTGAATCGCAAATTGTTTATTTAGTTAAAAGAATTGAGAATATATATCGTTGTTAAGCTACTTGGAGAAGAGTTATGTATAATAAAACCTTAGCTTATGAGTTTTAAACTTCCAAAAGGTTCAAAATTTTAATAGATTATTATTGAAAAAAAGAACCGATGACACGTATCTGTATTATCTCATACCTTCGGAGACCTTCAGATTGGTTCCAGTATTCGCAAATTCTTTTCAATGTTTTCCTTAGATTTTTTTAAACAATTTTTTTATCTTCATTAATAAAAGATATTGTATTATGGGTCGCACTTATATTTTTTTTTTACACGCACATAAACGATTAAATATTATAATTTAAGGGCCATCGAAAATATTTTTTTGGGTTTAAAAAGGAAATCCTACATTGGTTATTTAGTAAAAAGAATTGAGGATGTATACTTATAAAGCTACTTAGAGAATGATTCATAATAGGACCTTAGTTTATGTGCCTTGAGTTTTTAAAAAGCTCAAAATTTTAATAGATTATTATTGAAAAAAAATTTATTATGAACCAGTGAACCGCATCCTTCTTTATCTCGCACTGTCAAATCGTTTTCCGGATTGATTAAAGTATTCACAAATCAATCCGGTAATCGAGCCAGAAGAGGCTGCAAAGTCGATTCATTAATTACATATTATTTTATAGTACAATCATTTTGTTAACTCCGATATCTGCACTTAATTTCCCTACAATGATTTTCTGGGACACCCAAGCAATTTCAAACACATTACTTCTTGACCCGGGACTTTCAAATTCAAACCAATAACAACTCATTTTTTGAAGAGACGTCACACATATTTTCTTCAATAAAATATTTGATGAAATTCAAGATAGGCTGCAAAGTCAATTCATTAATTACAGGTTATTTTATAGTTCCGTCGTTGGTTAACTCTGTGAATGTCAACTCTTCCCAGATTATTTTCCCCTAAGTTTTATAAATTGACAAATCAATTATTTTATCTTATTTTTGAATATTTATCCACTAGCAAACATGCAATGAAATTACAACGTTCTTTGCATGAAATCCACATCAAACTTCCTGTTCCACATTGGCGGGCGAAGATTTTCGTAATTTAGATCTAGAAGCATCCGATTTCTCTATAAAGAAGAGACCCGATGTATTTGACGTATTTGATGTATTTATTGCTAGTACGCATGGATCCTACAAGTATGTAAATATTGTGATTAGTATGACCAATTTCAGTAGCACTCTATTTCTATTTCAAACATGCAAATATCGCAAGATTACATTATTATCATTATTATCAAATATATATATATATATATATATAAATTATCTATACAAAATAGAACAATCATTCAACCATCATTTGCGATCTCATTGACCTAAATCTTTACTATACTACTTAGTTACAAATTTTAAATGACAGGGACCATTTTACTAAAAATGCTATAAATTCAATGGATATCTAATTGAAAATACGTTAAAATTCAAATCACATATATCATAATATATTTTAAAGTTAGGTAAAAAAACTTAAAGAAAAATTAATAATAGGTAAAAAAAAAAAAAAATCTAATTAATGTTGCGGGATTGCAAGACTTCCTAAGGAATGCCGTAGCTCCACCATTGCTTTTAAATATTATGTTGGAAAAACATTTACATATACGTTGAAACATTTTTTCCTCATTACATGTCTATTAAAAAAAACTGTGTCCTGTTGACAACGAACAAAATTCTAGTACTTTAAGAGTTTCATACTCTGCCTTTTGGGTAAAATTATGAATCCCAACATATGAATTATTGGGGCTCAATTTACTGTTAAATTCGCTAGGTCAGTAAAACACACACGTAAGTTATTGAACGCAACGAGTGCCCCGTTTTCCATGCCCCTCGAGTACCATGCCATTATGCCACGGTATCCACACTCCATTTTTGAATGGAAATAGAATAGCGAGGGATTAAAACCGTTGAATTAGTCATCCTAGACTCAAATTTCAAAATTTCAAAGTATGGCTGCAAAGGCAAAACAAAACCAGTGTGTAAACGGGGAGATTTGACAAATTAAAGATTAATAAAATTCCTAATGGGTGAGCCGTCGAGTTATTACACTATAAATAGAACGTAAACACGGGAAGCTATTAACAATCAATGCAAGTTTCCTTTGCTTGAGAAATACCAGTAAAGAACATAATGACTTCCTTTTCAAATTTCGTAGTTCCAGTTGTTTCTTCCATTTTGTTCCTTGCTTTTCTGTTCAAATGGTTCTTTAATGCTGCTTCAACAGCGCGAAAAGGGCTACCGCCATCTCCCCCAAAACTTCCCGTGATTGGTAATCTTCACCAACTTGGATCGTTCCCCCATGTTGCTCTTCGAGAGCTTTCCAAACGCTACGGTCCATTAATGATGATTCATCTCGGACA
>CAVNYN010288593.1:0-15950 GCA_963692815.1 Nyctanthes arbor-tristis | reverse complement strand
TCGCGCAAATGTGTGATAACAGCGATAAGTCGTATGCGAATGTCGCGGCTAAAAAAACGTGGTAGTAGATCTATAGCGGCAACTCGTGTCGCTGCAATCTAGGAGCCACTCAATAGAGGCGATACAGTCGCGACTGTATGATCAATGGGTTTCAGTCATTTAAAAAAAAAAATTTAACCTGACCCGACCCCCGGCCCATTCCCATAGTCCAGTCCTTTTCCATCCATATTTAATTAAATATTATTTGGCCATGTGAGGAGTCGAACTCAGCACCTTGAATGCAAAGACATGGTACTTCACCAACTAGACTAGCTTGACTTTTGGTTATTACCTTGTTTTTATAATATATATTATATAGATTATTATAACTATAGTGACGAATATCTTCCTTATAACAACCATTTTCCGTCTCTAAATACAAGAACAAAGGCGGGAAATTTTCCCGACAATCATATAAAGACATATTTATGGGTCGTCGTTTTAGATGAAGAAATATAGCGACGATTTTTACACATCGTCTCTGTAGATACATCCTACAGCGACGACATTATGATGTCGCCCGTATAGGGTGACAACTGCTGCGGCGACTTAAAATCGCTGCTATAGCCAACGTTATAGCAACGACATCTGACGTCGCCGCAAAATATCGCCGCTATAGCTCCTGTTTCTTGTAGTGGCCACAAACATGTGGTGAGATAAAAAGAGGTAAATAGTCAAACCAGTGATAATCCACTAGAGACCCAATTGCATATGACGCTAACAGGTGCACCATGTTATTAAGTCTACGAGGAATATCAGCACATAAACCACAACTAACTGGCCCAAGCAATCTACAAATTTGTCTACACAAAGGAGCAAGAGGTCCATTTGAAATATCATCACGGAACCCATGAACAACCTTGAGTGCATCCATTCTAACTTCCTGGATATTCCAACTCTTATTCATAGCACAAAGTAGCCCATGTCTAATGGCCATGATCTAAGCGGTCTCCACCGAGACTAGACCACTAACACGTATGGCAAAAGCTCCAAGCACCGTTCCTTCATCAGTCCAAAAAAATCCACCAAGACCAACTCCAGTCAGCTGAACTGCTGCATCTGTGGAGAGCCAAGAAAAAAAGTACATATGCTTGAAAATTTGATAATTCTCCTCAAAAAAAAAAAAAAAGACAATTAAAGCATCAATTAAAGGGCTCCGTGTCTCATAAACTTTTGATGATGTGAAACTATAATTATTTATTTTTTGAAATTAAAATCAATAAAATCTAAAAAAATTCAAATGGAATTTAGTATCTAGTATCAAATGAAAATGTTAAAAGCAAGATCGGTATTTAATTTTTAAAAAAATAAATAAACCAAACGTGTTGGCAAGAGAATCTGAACTTTTGACCCATTAGTGAATCTAGAGAAAATATAAAACATTACCATTACGCTGGAAAAAAAAACATATTTTGATAGGCATGTACATTATTTTTATTCTATTATCTGTACATATGTTTAGGAAAACTCAGTTTTTGACATCTTGATACCTAGGTCATAGGCAATCATGCACCTTGGTAATCGGTTATGTATCATGATAATCAAATATAGTCACAAAAAATGAAAGAATAGCAGTACAAAGATGGAATATTCTATGGTGTCCTTTATGGAGTTCGAAGGGGGTATGTGGCGGCCCCCTGTTAGATGTGTTGCGGGGGGGACCCCTAACACATCCAACAAGAGGCCGCCACATACCCCCTTCAAACTCCATAAATGATGTCTGAAGGACACCATAGACGAACCGGTACTAAGACAACAAGTGCAGTTAAAATTGTCGCCCAACCTCAATTATGTATCTTGAATTGATATTTAGATAATGCAATTCTAATATTTTTGGTTATTATTATTATTATTATTATTATTATATATATATATATATATCACAAACACATGAAAGCATGTAATTTATTGGGTTATGTGCCCTTGATGATTTAAGTCGAATTCACAAATGTCATATAAATACTCTCCCTTTTCTCAAAAAGATATTTCTCTTTCATTTTTCACATAGATTAAAAAAAATCATTTAATGTTATTAAAAATGTATAATTTAACATTGTATTTCCTAATATGACCTTTGATTTATTTAATATTTCACTTTAACTATTTTTTATTGTTGGCTATACTATGTATAATAAATTATGGTATATTAGAAAAATAAAAAATTAACTTAAAAAAGGAGAATATAATTTGAAACAGATAAAAAAAGAAATGAGGAATATCTTTTTGAGACGGAGAGAGTACTATCTTTGTCCCGATTATTTGGTCTCATTTGTTTTTCATAAGGATTAAAAAAATATATTGAAAAGACAAATTTTGTGATCCATATTTCTAATTTGTCTATATTTAATGAGTTGAATTTAAAATTGATAGTTATAATTAAAGTATTAAATAGCAATAAATTTGTTAAATAATGCAAATTAGACTGTTTAATATATAAATGATACTATATATTTGTGACACCCGAAAAAAGAAAAGATAACCAAATAATTGTGACGGAATTAGTCGCATAGACCTTTGTATTTATGTTGTATATGAGAAGACATAATTAAAGAAGAAAAATATGTACATCTAATTAGTGTTTGTTGATATATATATTATCAAAGAATTGTAATGGCACTGTTTGATGTAGGTAGGATATCATTGTTTGTAGGCGGAAAGTAAGCTCGTTTGCTCCAAAAGAACACTCAATTTGTTCACGTGTTTGACATGAATTGTTTACATATATATATATATATATGTATGTATATATATTATATATGGAATTCCTTTTGAGTGTCCCTAACAATATTATCATTTCAGGCCGCCGCGGGTAAACTGGGAACCCTCACTAATTACTTCCTTTATCTCACTCTTTTCTTTGTAATAATTTTAGGCTCAGCCAGCCACGCCGGAAGCCACAACAATGCACTGATAAGTTGTTCAGTTGCAGCAGAATAGATTTGTTAGAATAAAATCTCTATTTGTTAGGAAGTTAGCTGTTTGACACTTTCTTTGTTATCCATACCACTACATTATAGTGGGTTGTTATTTCCTTTTCTGTTATTTGTAAAGGCTATAAAAGCCAAGTTCAGATATTGAATAAGATGTATCATTCATCCAAATTGTTTAGAATTCTCACTTCACACCAGGGGCGGAGCGACAGGGGGCATGGAGGGGGGGCGATCGCTCCGGCAACATCAGTTGCCGCGCCGGTGGTCGTACCTACAAAAATTTCTTAAAAATTTTCAGCTGTGAAAGATTTACTTGAGAAGGGAAGCAGGGACAGAGCCAACGTAGGTCGAGTGTGGTCGTGGATTTGGATGGAATGTTTTATTAATGTTTAAAAGCTCCAGCCATGGAAATCTTGAAAAAAACCATAAAGAACCCATTTGTAGAACGTGGTCGGCGGAGGAAATGCAATTGGGGTTGGGAAGAAGATATATGTCTGATTACAATATTACCCTTATTTTAGCGGCTGGCTTTTGAATTGGGCCAGAAAAAATAGATTAATGAGCTAGGCCCAACAACTATATTAAAATGGATAAATAACTCACCCCCCTTTTTTTTCTTTAAATTGGTTCTTTTTTAAAATATGTGCATGTTAACCTGGTAGATTTCACTAAAAGAATCCCTCCCAACTCGTTTCAAAAAGAAAAAAAAAATCCCTCCCAACTTGTATAATTATTTAGGTGATAATAATTGTAATGGTATAAGAAATTTGAAATGCAGTCTTTATTCTTCTTATTATTAAATAGTTGTGATTTAAACTTATATTATTATTAGATGGATTAATCTTAATTCAAAATATGAATTTCCTTCCAAGTTTTAAATTGAGTTTCATATTATTTTAATGTCCATATCATTCTATCACTTTATCGCCAAGTTTTAACATTTTTTTTTAAAAATTAGTAAACATCATGAAAAAATAAATAATCACTTGACATATTACGATATTAATTAGCATTTTCTATATATAGATAGACTAATCCTTCAAATTATTTATATACAATCAAGTGTCATCATATGATGTATTAGTCTATGCAAAACATAATTAGTCCACTTTCATTTTCTCTATTTAAGACGTAACTCTTAGTGTCCTTAATAATATATGTTAGTTCACTTGTTCTAATTGGATGATTGATTTAATATCAAAAATTTTATCTTTACATTTAAGTCAATAGCTTTCGGATTTCAATTTGAGTTCTAAGAGCTATTTATAAATTTGAACTAATTAAATTTAGAACCGGTCTAAATGATAACAACATAAACTTATTCTTGATAGATAAAATTGAGGAGTCAATGCCTTATTATATTTTTACGCATTTCAAGTTAGTTAAAAGTTTAACATTTTATATTGTAATAAAGAAAAATTCTAGTTCGAGCAAGTTAATCTATATATAAATCCTTTTTTTTCTTACATAAAATTTTGTAAACTTTTTTTGGGCTGGCAAAGGGCCGGCGGTCACCTCCCAACTTAAATTTCTGGCTACGCGACTGCTTCACTCTGTCTTTGTGTATTCAACAATTCTTCACAATTTGGCATCAGAGCCTCCCACTGGGGTCTGAGAAAACAAAAACAGCAGTTTTTTTTTGACTTTTTTCCAAACACAAGAAGGAAAAGAGAGGATGAGTGAGGATAAGAATTTCATGCAACCTGCAATTCCACACTTCGATGGTCACTATGATCATTGGAGCATGCTCATGGAAAACCTTTTGAGATCCAAAGGGTATTGGAATATAATTGGAACTGGTTATAAAGAACCAGAGGCAGGACTGGTATTGCCTGAAGCGCAGCAGAAAGAGTTGGATGATTTGATGGTAAAGGATCTCAAAGCCAAGAATTATCTGTTCCAAGCTATTGACAGAACAATTCTTGAGCAAATTTTGGAGAAACGTACCACAAAGCAGATATGGGATTCAATGAAAAAGAAGTTTGAGGGAAATGCAAGGGTCAAACGCGCAACTCTTCAGGCATTAAGGAGAGATTTTGAAATTCTAGAGATGAAACCAAGTGAAACTATCACAGAATATTTTGCCCATGTCATGAGTGTTGCAAACAGAATGAGGAGTAATGGAGTGCAGATGAAGGATGTCACTATTGTTGAAAAGATCCTTAGAACCTTAACTGAGAAATTCAACTATGTTGTTGTCTCAATTGAAGAATCTAAGGATATTGATGCACTCTCAATTGATGAACTGCAAAGTTCACTCATTGTGCATGAACAAAAGTTTCATAGAAGTAACGGCGAGGAGCAGGCCTTAAAGGTGACTATGGATGATAGAAATGGAGGCAGAGGTCGAGACAGAGGTGGCTACAGAGGCAGAGGCAGGGCAGAGGGCGACAAATCTTCAATAGAGCAACGGTTGAATGCTACAAGTGCCATAAGCTCGGCCATTTTCAATATGAGTGTCCAGCTTGGGAGAAGGAGGCCAACTATGCAGAGTTAAATGAACAAGAAGAGATGCTCTTGATGTCATATGTCGAGGTGAATAAGTCTTACGAGAAGATATTTGGTTCCTTGATTCAGGCTGTTCAAATCATATGAGTGGGAACAAGGTTGCATTTTGTGAGCTAGATAAGACATTCCGAGAAATGGTAAAATTGGGAAATAATACTATGATGAGTGTGCTTGGAAAAGGAAGGGTGAGACTAAATATCAATGGCTACAATAAGGTGATTACTGATGTTTTTTATGTTCCAGAGTTAAAAAACAATCCCTTAATCATTGGACAACTCCAAGAGCGAGATCTAGCTATCCTAATTCAATCAGGAAAGTGTAGCATATATCATCCGGACAAGGGGCTGATCGTTCAGTCAGAGATGACAGCCAACAGAATGTTTATTTTACTTGCCAAGTCAAAGTTCGAGAAGGAGAAGGATGCTTGTTTTCATACTACATCAGGTCTAGCTCATCTTTGGCATTGTAGATATGGGCATTTAAGCCACAAAGGCTTAAGAACACTGGAGACTAAAAATATGGTTCATGGTCTACCGCAACTTACTGCATCAAGCGTAACTTGTACTGACTGCATGGTAGGGAAACAACACAGACATCCTATTCCAAAAAGAAGCACATGGCGAGCAACACAAAAATTGCAGCTGATACACGCAGACATTTGTGGTCCAATTTCTCTGATGTCAAACAGTAAGAAAAGGTACTCATTATGCTTCATAGACGACTTTAGTAGAAAGGCATGGATATATTTCTTAAGGGAGAAGTCTGAAGCATTCAACATGTTTAAATGTTTTAAGAAACTTGTTGAAAATGAAACTGGTTTATCCATTAAATGTTTACGTATTGATAGAGGTGGAGAATTTAACTCAAAAGAGTTTAATGAGTTTTGCAAGCAGCATGGTGTTAAGAGACAGTTAACAGCACCCTACACTCTGCAACAAAATGGAGTGGCGGAACGGAAAAATCAAATGGCGATGAACTTGGTAAGAAGTATGCTGTCTGAGAAGAAGATGCCAAAAAATTTCTGGCCTGAAGCTGTTACTTGGGCAATTTATGTGTTGAACAGCAGTCCTATATTGCAGTAAAAGATGTCACGCCGCAAGAAGCATGGAGTGGTGTGAAACCTAAAGTGGAGTATTTCAGAGTTTTTGGATGCATCTCACATGTGCATATTCCTGATGAAAGAAGGGCAAAGTTGACCAGCAAGAGTTTTCCTTGTGTTCTCCTACGTGTTAGTGAAGAATCAAAGGCATATCGATTATACGATCCTACCTCAAAAAGGATTGTAGTAAGTCAAGACATCATCTTTGAAGAGGAGAAGCAATGGGACTGGGATAAGAGTTTCGATGAACAAATTTTGGTGGATCTTGATTGGGGAGATGATGAGAGTGGTGCAGAGCTGATTGAAGATAATGTTATAAACCATGAAGTAGGTAGTGATGGAAATATGGGAATGGAGAATGATGAGCCAGATTCAGCCTTCTCTTCAAATGCATCAATAGAAACTAATGAAGAGGGAAGAAGAATCAGACAACCTCCAGCTTATTTAAAAGATTATGTCACCGGGAAAGGACTTTCAGATGGAGATATTGAAGTTAACATGGTTCAAATTGCATCTGCAGATCCAACCAGCTTTGAAGAAGCCCAAAAATGTCCTAAATGGAGGCTAGCAATGGATGCCGAGATGTCAGCAATTGAAAGAAATGAAACATGGAAGCTAACTGAATTACCTGCAGGTGCAAAAAATAATCGGAGTAAAGTGGATTTATAAGACAAAATTCAATGAACTTGGAGAGGTGGACAAATACAAAGCGAGGTTGGTCGCCAAGGGTTATTCACAACAACAAGGAGTGGATTACACCGAAGTCTATGCGCCAGTTGCAAGGATGGATACGGTACGCATGATTATTTCTTTGGCAGCTCAAAGAGAATGGAAGATTTTTCAACTCGATGTCAAATCTGCTTTCCTCCATGGAGAATTAACTGAAGATGCATATGTAGAGCAACCGTTGGGATATGTGCAGAAAGGGAATGAATATAAAGTTTATAAACTGAAAAAGGCCTTGTAAGAGTTAAAACAAACTCCTCGGGCTTGGTTCAGTAGACTAGAAGCACACTTTGAGAGTGAAGGTTTTCAGAGATGTCACAGTGAACAAACCTTGTTCATCAAAACCAGCTGTAGAGGTAAGATTCTTATTGTGAGTGTCTATGTAGATGACTTAATATATACTGGTGATGATGAAGATTTGATGAGTAAATTTAAAGAATATATGTTAAGGGAGTTTGACATGTCTGATTTGGGGGGTATGAGGTTCTTTCTTGGCATAGAAGTTTTGCAAAATGCTAATGGTATATACATTTGTCAAAGAAAATATGCATTGGATGTTCTGAAAAGATTTGGAATGGAAAATATCAATGCTGTTTGTAGTCCCATTGTACCAGGTTCTAAGCTATATAGCGATGAAGGAGGAGTCAAAGTTAATGAAACATACTTCAAGCAAATAGTTGGAAGTCTCATGTACCGCGCCACCACTAGACCAGATATGATGTTCATTGTCAGCCTAATCTCAAGCAAATAGTTGGAAGTCTCATGTACCGCACCACCACTAGACCAGATATGATGTTCATTGTCAGGCTAATCAGCCGTTATATGTCCAAGCCTACAGAGTTACACTTACAAGCAGCCAAAAGAGCTGTTAGATACTTGAAAGGGACGGTGAACTACGAGATATTTTATAAAAGGGGCAAAGCTGAAGAACTACTTGCATTCACTGATAGTGATTACGGTGGAGATGTTGAGGGCAGAAAAAGCACCTCTGGATATGTTTTCTTAATGAACTCAGGAGCTGTTTCATGGTCTTCAAGGAAGCAACCATTAGTCACTCTTTCAACCACTGAGGCTGAATTTGTGGCAGCTGCAGCGTGCGCTTGCCAAGCTGTATAGATGAGGAGAATATTAGAAAAGTTGGGACATCAACAGAAAGGAAGTACAACAATCATGTGTGACAGTAGCTCTGCCATCAAACTCTCTAAAAATCCTGTCATGCATGGGAGAAGCAAGCACATAGATGTGCGGTTCCATTTTATTAGAGACTTGGTTAAAGATGGTGCTATCAAGTTGGACTTCTGTAGCACAAAGGAACAAGTTGCTGATGTGATGACTAAGCCTTTAAGGTTGGAAGTTTTTCTGAAAATGCGGGAGATGTTGGGAGTATGTGAAATATCAGATAAACTAAATACTTGAAAGTGTTTAGTTTAAGAGAGGGAATGATAAGTTGTCCAGTTGCAGCAGAATAGATTTGTTAGAATAAAATCTCTATTTGTTAGGAAGTTAGCTGTTTGACACTTTCTTTGTTATCCATACCACTACATTATAGTGGGTTGTTATTTCCTTTTCTGTTATTTGTAAAGACTATAAAAGCCAAGTTCAGATATTGAATAAGATGTATCATTCATCCAAATTGTTTAGAATTCTCACATCACTCTGTCTTTGTGTATTCAACAATTCTTCACATGCACCACCACCAACCACCGATCTTGTCCGTTCATCGTGGGGTTGCCACCACCACCCCGCTCAGCCTTGCCCAGGCGGCCGCGAAGGTCAACATCTCCTGGTCCCGCTTGGCTTCCCGCTTCCTGGTCCGGCTGAAAAGCCATGGCAAGACAGAATAAGAGGCGCTCCAGGGCTGCATCGAGGTGATCGGAATATCCTGCCTGAGCCAAGCCCTGTGGTAGCTCGGGAGCAGCAAGTACGCATCGCACATGTTTGACGTCAAGTCGTGGATGAGTTCCGCCTATACGTATGAATGCCTTAATTTTAGGCCTAATGTGAAGCAGAGTATTACGAATGCCGTTCACGTTACTAGTAAGGATATCCCCAACCAGAAAATTCTATTTTACAGTTTTACAACTCTAAAATACAGTTTTTCAAATTCTATTTTATAAACTTTTTCCAACCAAGAAACTCTAAAAAGGACTCCACATATTATCCACCTCATATTTTCTATATTTTCTACATTTTATAATATTCGATAAATAATATATAATGAAAATTAATCAATTATATTGTTATTTATTAATTATTATACATATAAAATTTTAAATAAATAGTCAAAAATATTACATTTATTTTCATATTGAAAAATAAGTACGAAGTACATGGCGATAATCACATAACATCAAGCGGGACTAATCACAAATGAGAAAACACACATAATAAATATAAAAAAGTATAACAAATGACGATAATCTATATAGTTGGAAAGACACACATAATAAATATAAAAAAGTACAATAAATGCAACTCAACTATGCATCGAAATTAGTATATTCCTCCCACAAATGCTCAATTAGGGCATCACGAAGATGGTAGTGCGCAGTATTATCCCTTATCTGCTTATGTCGTGCCACAAATTTTTGAAAGTGCTTATCGTTATCTGTAGCCATCTCTACATTTGGAGTAGGAGCCTCGGGCACTTTAAGATCGGTACATGTATATCACATTCATCCTCGATAATTATGTTGTACATCAGACGTGTGCTCTTCCGATCTATGATATCATGTAGCACACGCTTGCTCCACAGCTTTGCTGGTCTAGCAATTATTTCCCACTTGGCTTGGAGAACTGCAAAAGCTCGTTCGACATCTTTTCTACAACTTCCCTACTTTGAAAAGAAGTATTTCTTCTTCCGTCCTTGAGGTTTTTGAATTGTTTGTACAAGAACAGCCCACTTTGGGTATATATTGTCAACTAAGTAGTAGCCTATGTTGTACTCATTTCCTTGTATCATATAGTGGGCAGTAGGAGCAACACCATTGTCTATGTTTGCAAAGAGATGCCATGTACCCAACATGTTGACGTTATTGCTTGAACCAGGCATCCCAAAATGTGCGTGCCAAATCCATAAATCATAATCAGCAACAATATCAAGAATTATCGTGGGATGACCACTTCGCCCAGCGTAATGTCCTGCCCAAGCAGTAGGGCAATTTTTCCTTTTTCAATGCATACAATCTAGGCTTCCCAACATACCTGGAAAACCACGCTGTTGATTGATATAGAGCAATCTTGCGACATCTTCAACCATTAGATATCTCAAGTAGCGTCCTCCAAATACCTCGACTATTGCATGGCAGAACCTCTTAACACTCTCAATAGCAGTTGACTCACCTATCTTGACGTACTCGTCCGTTGCATCTGCGGCGATCTCGTAGGCTAGAATCCTAATTGCTGCTGTTATTTTTTGCAATGGAGACAGTCCAAGCCTCGTCTCTTTTTTGAATAAAGTAACTATCATGACTTTCGACAGCTTCTACGATCCATAAGAATAATGTTCTTGACATTCAAAAACGTCGCTTGAACAATGATTCGTCGTACAATGCATTGGATGCAAAGTAGTCGTTGTATAGGTTTCTTTCTACTATTGCTCGGTCACGATTGATGACCCGGTGACCCAGAACTGAGCGGCAATAGGGCGTGGACATACCGTGCTGGATTAAATGGGAAATAACAAATGCATCATTGGAGCACAGGCAAAGGACTAGTTGTTGTTCTGTATCGATTGCTTCAAGCTTGTTCTTTAGGAGCTAGCCTACATTAGATTCTCCTCCAGATAATGACGAAGATGAATAGTATTCATTTGAAGGACTGCTGAAATTGAAATTCATTTTTGTTTAGTGATTGGACATGCTATTATGTGATGTAGTATTTAGAATGATGATGTTTTGGTAGAGTTGATGGAGTATTATATAGACCACTCACTATACACTAGCTGAGTCACATGCGATAAATATGAACCATTGGATGGATTGGGCATATCCACATAGTTGGATCATAAATATTGTCCTTGATCTATCTAAAAAGCTCTGATGAATCTGGACCATAGGATGGATTGGATAGATTTCTACCGTCCTATAGCATCTATTATTGTTCTTACTTTTTCTGAAAAGCCTCCAAAAAGCTTAGCAACGGACTATTATTTGTCCCAACTTTATCTGAAAAGCATTGATGAACCAGGACCGTCAGATGGATTGTGTGAATCTATACCATCAGATAGTTTCAATTGTCCTTACTATATCTGAAAAGCATATGATGAACCAGGACCATCAGATGGCTTGGGTTAATCTACACAGTTAGATTGTAATTATTTTCTTACCTTTATTTGGTATATCTTACCTTTGTTATCTTACCTTTAGATTGTAATCTTATCAATCCATGCATGATGATTTTCGACCGTCAGATCAATCTTTCAAACCCCGTCCATTGGATTGAAATTATTTGCTGAAATTGTCTCATTCAAATTTTCCTATAAAATGGGGTGCAATCTTGCATCCTTCTCACCAACATCATATACAATCTTTACATTTATTGCCTTTAATATTAGCAAAATGAGCAGATGTACAAACTTCACAACAGAAGATGATGTTCTCTTATGCATTACCTACCTAGATATTTCACAATGTCCCATAGTCGGCATTAACCAGTCTAGAGAGAAACTCTAGAATAGAGTTGCAACAAGTATAATGAAGTACTTCCACCTCACATAACTTTGCTTTGCACGGGCTGATCCTTCCATACTTGTTTTCAACAGATTGCTAAATCTATTATCAAATTCAATGAATGTGTTCAACAGCTAGAACTAGCCAACCAAAGTGGTTCATTCGAGAAGGACATCGTAAGTATTATCTTTAGCATATCTTTATATGATAGTCCAACTACTATGCCCTACACTAAGTTTTGGTTGCATTGTGGTTACAGATGGACAATGCTAGGAAAATATACCGTGAAGTCAAGGAACTTGGCAAAAATTTCAAGTTTGAACACGTGTGGCCAATGTTGAAAGACCAGAAAAAGTTTAAAGGTTCCGACGATGTGCCGATTCCAGGTTTTCCGAGTTACAATGACTCATCATAGTTTGATGATTCTCCAACCCTGGGGTCTCCAGCTATAGGATCTCCTGGTCTTTCTGTCAGGCTTTCCTTTTTACTGGATTAAGTTTTTGCAATAGTCTTGGTTTTTTACAGATTGCCTTATTCAAAAGGTTGTGGCTGCTTTATACAAGTTTGAAGCAGTTGTTGTAAGCCTCATATTATATATCCTTTATTGATTCAGACGTTTCATAGCCTCAAAAATTCCCTGTAACTATCAGATTTTTCTCACTCCATTTGCTTGAAGATTGTTTCTGTCATTAATAATACATATCTCTAACACGATTTGGACTTTAAACTTAGGGCGTGGGAACCTCATTTGGATTCCACTAAACCACCCGAGTCTTGGCTGTATGGACTCAATTTTGATTTAATGGAAAAATAAATTAATTTTCCATTAAATCAAAACTTACCCCAAACAATTGTAATTTAATGGAAAATTAAATCAAAATTTAATGAAAGCTGATTTTCTTGCCCTTTTTGACGGCAAATTTAATGAAATGTTACTTTTATTTTATTGGTAAAAGTACTGCTCCCTTCATCCTAAAAAGATAATCTACTATTCTATTTTTATTCGTCCTTAAAAAATAGTTCATTTACTATATTGAACATATATTTAATGTTGCATTTTCATATGTACTCTGAATTAATTATTTTTATCCAACCACCTATACATTGAAAATATTTTAAACAATTAATAACACAAAGTTATATATGGAAAAATAAGATAAAATTAAATGTGCTAACTACATTATCTACTAATCTTTAGTCCATATAAAATTACATACAGAATTATCTTTATGGGACGGAGGGAGTACTTTTATCTCATAAAAATAGTTTAATTTTAATTTTCACAAACATTAAGAAAAGTATAATTAATGCTAGCGTTGTGAGATCCAAAACATAGAATGGAACACTACAAGCACAGCACCACGCTATAGACATCGCAATAAAACTGTATTTTTTTTTACTACTTTTGACTAGGAATGTGTGGCATATATACACCATTATAAGTCTAGCAAAATTACCATGATTTTATTAAATGACATGTCATGTCTATGTGCCGAGTGTGTGCTAGCTGTGTTCCTATCAGAAGAAAAAGCGTAATTAATAGTGTTGAAAATGTTAATACTCTCACCGTCCTAAAAAGATAATCCAGTATTCATTTCAATATTAATCATATTTTGATTATTGGTATTAATTTCAAATAATTAATTATGCATAGGGACTAAAATGGAAAAATACACATAAAATTAAATGTTTCAACCACATTACTTACCAATTCTCAATTCGTACAAAAATACCTAACGTCCTATCTTTGTGAGAAGGAGGGATTATCATTTCCTTAATACCCTTTCATTTATTAAATATTTCACAATTGTTTCAAAAACAATTTAATATGTCATTTAAATAGTATTATGTGATTACCATGCACATTAAATAGGGATATAAAAAAATTAATATTCCAAATACTTTTTAACAGGAAAGCAGACTATATTATAAGACGGACAACAAAGAAAACTTGGACCATCTTTATGGGAGGGGATAGTAATTAGTAATTTACCTTGCAAACTGAACAACATAATTTTGGCATGATTCTTTGTCCAATATTGCAAGATTACTATCACCTCAATGTTTTTCTCTAGTTAGACATTCCTATCGATTATATTTCGGAAGGTGCTAGAAATAATTGGTCTTATTTATTTAGATTGGAGATTAGTCCAAACTGAAGGATGGGTAGATAATTATATTCCTCAAGTCCCAAAAAGATAGATATGTATTTTTTTCCATCCGTCCTATAAAAATAAGCACTTCCTTTTTAAGATGTAGTTAAAATATTAATTTTCTTATGTACACATATTTAATGTGCATTATCATTAATAAAATAGAATTAGTGAAGTGAAATAATTAATAAATAAATGCGTATATTAGAAAAATATTCTGAAACTTTACTCCTCCAATATTATTATTATTATTATTATTGTTATTATTATTATTATTATTGTTACTAATCACTCCACATTTTTAGTTATAACTTTTAATTACAAATATACTCCTATCATTCATTATTCATTGCAAACATAAACCTTAATTCATTCAATTATTACACCATAATTAAGAATTCTAAAAATTAATTCATCCCATTAACTTAAGGACCCTAAAAACTAATTCATTCAATTACGTCATAATTAATAACCCTAAAAACATTCTCATACACGAAGGAAGAAAATATAGGCAAGATTGAAATTAATATTGCCACACATTTCTTAATTTTTTAAATTTGTTCAATCAAATAAAACTCCTAAATTATTATTTGGTTCTTCCTCGCACCACCAGTGTTATTCGTCAATTATTACATTCCATTTGTTTTGGTTTAGGCAATGTTGGAGGCATCAGATAGATCTTCGCTATGAATGAGCCTTACTGAATTCTTTAAAGAAATATATTCTGCGTTTAGTTTTTATTTGTTTGTTTTTTCTAATTGCAGAAAGTATTGTTTTTACAGCATCCATTCCATGCTATGGTTGGATAGCATTGACTTGGTGGGGATTGGTTTTCAGGCTGGAGGATGAGAATTATTTCTACATACTTATTGTACATAATTTGTACATACAACCCTACATTTATTTACTTAAACTAGTACTAGTATTTGCTCCAATTTTTGTTGACAAAGTGTAACATAAGGAAATTAAATAATATAGGAGAAAAGTAATGAACGAAGTAACATTTTAAGATAACAAAAGTTAATATTTTGTTAATATTATTAAAAAATTAGAAAAACCTCATTATACACAATATTTATGGTTTCATTAATGGATTTCTCATTTTTAATTTGTTATCGCACTACAAGAAGTCAGCCAAGTAGAGGCGACTTTTGTCGCCCCCATAGAGCCAGTTGTCGCGCCTTTTCTTGAATTGGAGAGACGTTGTCGCCTCAAACGTGTCGTCCCAACAGGACCGCTGCTTTAGATATATTGCAACGACATGTCGCGTCTATAGATCCCGTGACTATCGCATCGACAATTTCGTCTCTATAACACCTAACATTGGAACGACAAGTCGCCCCTAAAGGTGAATTAATTTGTCAAAAAATGCCTATAGGGGCGACAATAGTGCATTTTAAAAAAAATAAAAAAAAAGGTATACACATTACCATTAATCCCCATACACACCACTGTCATCATTCTCTTACAAATTTCTTACTCATAGTTCACAAACACAGTCACTCGTAGAAAATGTAAAATGTAACTGAACATATTTCCCAAATACGTGAGCATATGATGTATAAGAGTAACAAATACCTCTAAATAAACAAAAATATTCAACGGTCTACCATTAAATTAGAGTCTCAACTGAATCTCTATACACTATGAACTAAATTATTCCAGTCCAATCATGCCAAAAGAAATCGAAGTTAGGCAGTCAAGTTGGAAATGCTCAACAGTGCACACTTGAACAAAGCAAGTGAAATAATAATAGATTTCAACAAAAGAAACACAATACTTGAGTAATTTTAATGTTAACAAATCAAACTAGATGAATGATCCC
>CAVNYN010288590.1:38035-56249 GCA_963692815.1 Nyctanthes arbor-tristis | reverse complement strand
CGACGCTCTTCCGATCTGTTCGTTATTTTTTAGATGGACGTCTTTTAAGTTTTATAGTAACTACAAATAAAAAGAACTGTATTGATTATGTCCCTAACCTTTTAACTTTGTATCGATTACATCTCTAATTTTTAATTTTGCGTTTTTACTTCCTGAACCTTTAGTGAAATCCCTTTTTTGTCACTGGAGGTGGAAAACGTCAATTTCAATCGTTAATGACATGGGTATTTTAGGCAAAACAAAAAAAAATATTTTAACATATTTTAATTAAAAAATTTGAAAAAAAAGGAAAAGAAAAATGCCCAAAACAAAGCCACCGGAATGGCAGCCGGAAAGCTTGATTTTGGGTTTGGGGGGAGTCCGCCTCCCACCACTTTTCTTTTCCTCTTTTTTTCAAAATTTTTAATTAAAATATATTAAAATATTTATTTTTTTTTCTAAAATACCCCTGTCATTAACGGTCGAAATTGACGTTTTCCGTCTCCAGAGATAAAAAAGGGATTTTACTAAAAGTTCAGGACGTAAAAATGCAAAATTAAAGGTTAAGGATGTAATCGATACAAAACTGAAAGGTTAGGGACGAAGTGTAATTAACCCATAAAAAGGACTGGGTATTAATTTGCTAACTAATAACAAATACTCTCTCTCTCTCTCTTCTTGTTGTTGTTTTCTTTTTTTTTTTTTTTTTAAAGTGTGAAAATGATAGCAAAAAAGAAGTCATGTCCATCCGCCTGTGCCTGAATGTGACACAAGGAATAAAAAACATGAGTCCCACTAATTAATTGGATTAATTGCAAATCCATAATAATCTATTTAAGCTATTAATCTCAAATTAATATACAGTATTGATTGATGGATGCATAGTCGCGTTTACTTTGTCTTAATAAACCCAATTTTATTTGCCACCAATTTATATGTATGATGACGTTAAACTAAAAGTAGTAGTATTATTCCACTTGGATTTCACTTGGAACCGTTACGGCTTCAAGAACAGGGCTGCGATGAGGCTGTCCGGTCAGCGTGGCAGCAGAATGCGGATACTCCTCTTCGTGCTCGGCTGGAAAATTGTGAGCGGAGGCTGCTTGGTTGGAGGCGGAGGAGGGGATCTTCGGTCCTGCTTCAAAATAATTTTTAAAGATCAAGAGCTTTCAAAATTATTGTGTTCGTAAGAAGTAAAAACACCTCCCTTAAGTTAATTGGCACCATAGTGAAGAAACAGAATAAACTATTATAAATTTGAGCATGTGAAAAGAGAATCACATGGAAATTTAAAGGGGTTTTCTGTTGTTTAAACTTTAAACGATTCAATTTTTTTTTTTTTTTTGTAATAGATAGGTAAAGAAATAACTTAAAAGGTCCAAACAATTGAAGAATAATTCATAAAGATATTGCGTGACGTTGTTTTTCCTCCATAACGCCGAATTTGGAAATATACCATTACAAGTGTGTGGGCTATAGCATTGCCTCGCTTTAGAAGAGTCCAAACATTTCTTCCACTTGTTATTTGCATTCCAATGTTTTGACTATTTTTCTGTTCTCCTTTAAAATTGAAGTGAAACATTATATGAATTTTTCGTTATATTAATGTTTCTTCTTCGTTAGAAATTAATTTTACCTGCTCAAGGCATTTCACTGTAAAGCCCTACAAAAATATGGGCCTAATGGTGCTAAAGGTGAAAATGGATCGGCCTAATCCAAAATAATTAAGTGGGTTGACTCAATTCAACATGATGTTGTTATTATCGTTATGGTTCTTTATATATAACCACTCTTTACAACAGAATTTTAGAAAATACCCTTAAATTTGAGGTAATTACAAAAATACCATTTTTTATTTCAAAACTACCTTTGACCAATTTTAATTAAAATTCAATTCTTTATTAATTATTAATTTTTATAAATTATAATAATAATAATAATAATAATAATAATAATAATTACTTAAGGTCTAAATTTTTTCAATAAAAAATAGTCATCTTTATATACCGCTAACAATACTTTCAACTTAGGACCGTCGTCAACTGTTCATACCGTCACGCCACAGACACAGTAACAACGTTACCGCCACTTCTTTTGAAAAAAATGCATAACAACGAGATGGTAACAAGCCAGACAAATGATAACAAAATGATAAAGCACAGGAAAATAACAAAACGAAAATGGTAATATAGGAAAATAAATAAAAAAAAGACAACTAGAAGATGGTAACAACTCTGAGACATAGTAACATAGGAAAAAATCATAGCAACAGCCATCGTAAAACATTGTTACCACAAAAAAATGCACAGTAACAATATAAAATGCATAGCAACAACCATAGGGTTCCAAACTAAAAAAATAGTAACAAGGCGGAGATTAATTCGATATAATTGACATTTAAAAAAATAAAAAATAAAATTAAAAAGGTAACATGAAGGTTCCAATGAAGCTATGTCAAACTTCAGGAAAAACAATAGATAAACAAATAAAATAAAAATGGAAAAAAGCACCGCCAAAACAGCCCAACCGGCAACAGCCGCCACTAGATTGGGGGGTCTGGCATAATCCACCCTTGCACCACCCCTATTACGCAAAGCTCAAAATCAAAAACTTCTCTTCACAAACTGCTATTATCCTGCTCGCCACTGCCGACACACTGGATTCCACCACTTCCGCCACTGGTTTCCGTCCCAATCCCGATGCCCTCCGCTACATCTCCACCAAGCGTATTGGCCCTAAAGCCTCTGTCTTTGCTGGCCACATTGGGCGGACTTGTGAGGTCGCCTCCAGTAAGTTGCTTGGCTTCGTCTAGGTTTTGATTGTAACATCCCGGAAACTTTAAAAAAATTAATGTAAGCAACATAATTGCTATTTTAGAAGAATTATTTGAATAGCATTATGATATTTCTTGAATTGCGTTAGAGGATTAAAAGATTGTCGCTCCATTGGCAATTAAAGAAAGAATTTGGCTCCTAATTGATATGAATCAAAGTAAGGTGACTAAATTACAATGCGGTACAAGGTATAAGGACTTCTCAGCAATTTGTTGCCAAATGTACGGTAGCCGCATTGCATCACTTGTCGCGACGTGATTGACGGAACTCAAAATTTATTAAAAACAACAAAACCTTAATTATTATTAATAAGGCAATTGAGTCCCCAAAGTTCTCCAACACCCCTTTGCCTATTCCTTTGCCTTTCCAAACACACTAAATTCGTCCAACTATATTGTGGCAACGAAAAGCACCCTAAAGACCCTCCAAGTATCTAGTTTTGCCTCTTAAAATAGGTTCCTTATCATATATAGAAAGATTCTAACTTAGAAAACTAGCCTTGATTGAAGAATATCGAGGTTTTAAAAACACTTTTCCTGATTAGAATTATTCAAGCCCTTTTGGGAGAAATAAAAGAGGTGAATAACCGGTACATTGATTCCCTTTCAGTCATGCATTAAGCTTTCATAAATTAAATATGAACTTTATACATTGTTATGGAAACAAAGATTGATCTATTGCATTTGTATCGCTTGTTAATGCTCTACCCATTTTGAATTACTTTGTTATAACATGACCTTACTGTGTGGTCTTGGCCAATCATGTGTGCACCACGGGTAGTAGATTAACTGGTGATATGACCCATTTGTGCATCGAAAGGCTTTGTGCATCTAAAAGCTTTGTGAACCCCTTGATTTTCTAGAAAATGCGTTTTTAAATGAAAGGTGAATCAAGATATTTGGTTATTCACTGAGTACTTTGTACTCACTCCCATCTTCTATAATCCTGTAGGTATTGAATTTAGAGCTCTATGGCCAGATTGTCCAAAATGTGAGAAGATATATATGTGATCGAGATTTCAATGTGTAGTTGAGGTTTCGTTGTGGCCTGTGGGTAGCCGCAATAGTTATTGTAAAATCATATTAAATATAATAGTGTTTCAATTGTATTTGTAAAGTCTCGCCGTCGATTTTGAATCGAGATATATATATATTTAAATGCTTCCACTACTGATATTTTGAGATAATATGGTAATAAAATTGGGGGCGTGACACTGATCGAGCTTGGGAATGTTCGACCGAGGCCCGTTGTTTACTATAACAGGTGGATGAAGCTCAACGGCAGCGAGAAGGATAAATAAGTGGCGTGGCTGCATTTGACTGTCCAGTCTGAACCACATCCCAGGTTCGTGTTTCAGTTTAGGGAGGAATTGCAATGCAGTCCGGTTGTTTTCCAGATTTAGGGGAATGTCCGACAGCAGTGGGTTGTAAACGGTAACTTTTCTGGCAGCGACAGGTTGTGGGAGTGGGGTTGACGGCGAAGGGAGAGGTGGCTTGTGGTGTTTGAGTTATAGCTAGGGTATATATATAGAGATATTTATATACACATATATCTAATCCAGATATAAGTAAATAAATTAATATTAAAAATAATTATAATAATTTATTAAAATAATAAAATGGTAAAATAAAATAAAATGATTTATTAAAATAAAATAATTAGCTGTATAAAAACATTGCAGTGAGGCATAAAAGCAAATATTTTGACATGATGGTGTAAAAATATGGGACTAATAAAAAAATGGTAGAATGTTTAATTTCCTCTTATCATTATTTTCCCATATATGCCATTATTTACTCAAATATATAAATATTACAAATTACGAGCATGCGTATAGAATTAGTTTCAAATAAGGTTGAACCATCTAATTTCCACATCTACAAATAAGGGATTGGATTCAGCCAAATATGGGGGATTACGATTGATTTTTTTTGGGAGATTTTGGCCGAACATCTTCAAGAATAAAGAACTGAATTGAGCTGTGGGCGAGGTGTCGGGGCATTACTAGCGTTATTATTAAAAAAAATAAATAAATAAGTGACAGAATAGATTACACAACTCCTAATCACATGTAGCCACATGAGAGTATAATCTCCCTAAGGGAATAGCAATACTCTCTATAGCTGGACTATACAATTCATAGCTTTACGTAGTTGTTGAATTTCTTTTCAGAGATTTTGGGCGAACATCTTCAAGAATAAGGAATTGGGTTGAGTTGTGCGCGAGGTTTTGAGGCCTTACTCGCGTCATTATTAAACAATAATAAAAAAGTGATAGAATAGATTACACAACCCCCCCCCCAATTACATACAACAACATGGGAGTATACTTTCTCTAAAGGAAGAGCAACACTCTCCATAACCAAACTGCACAATTCATAACTTTACTTAGTTGTTGAATTTCTTTTATATGTTATTTTCAAATAGCAGAACTCATAGAATTAAATAGACATGAATTCCAATAGTCAACCTTCTAACTTGGAGTCAAATGCACTATACTTAAGCCACAAATCACACAACTTTACTATAGAGGCCGTGTGTACACATAGCGTCATGTGGATGCCACATCAGCACAAAATGCACATCAAGCATTCTCTTGACATAATGAATTAAGGAAAAATACTATTTGTGAAATTTGAGCGTGTCTCCCCTTTTTATCTTCCCGAACCAATTAAAACCTAACATATCGGGTCATAGCCCGACCCAAACCTAAAAAATAGGGTCCACAACCCAACTCAAATCATCGGGTCGAGCTAGGCTAGTTTGAAGAACGGGCTGCGCGTCTTTTACTCCTTTTTTTCCCAATACTTTTTTCCATTTAGTTCACCCTCTTCTCTACCAAATAGTCAATGGACCTTGGCCTATCTTTGAAGTTTTAAATATTAATGTAAAGTTTTCACTAATTAGCAGGAAAAAAAGGCCAAATTTACCATTTTATTGGATACCATAAGAACACATTAATTTTTTTCCAACTTTTCTATAACAATTCAACAAATATTCTTACTATAAATTATATAATTAAAACTTATACATATTCAACCTACAAATAATAAAATACAAACTATAACAAGGTTGCACCGTATAAATACACATATAACCTACAAACAATAAAAGCTAAACGTGCAACCTGCAAATAAGAAAAGCCGAACTATAACAAGAAATCATCATACAAGCACACACACAGCCTACTACAAATAATAAAAGACGAACTTATATACAATCACTCATTTCACAATGTTCTAATATAAAAATATTAGATTCTTTACCTCAAAAGATTGAAACGTAACAATTTGTAGTAATAACTTTTCCATAGAAAGCAATGATATTGAGTCTAATGTACACATTTTTTATGAAATTAATCTATAAGTATGAAAACAGATTAATTTGAGATATCTAGTTACGAATAAAAATGGTCAAGACAATGGGAGTTTGTAACATGATTGAACTTAAGATGAGTTAAAAACTAATTACTGTGTCAATATTCATTGTGGGCTGTTAATTCATGAGTTCTTCTATTTGTAGCTAATTATTTAGGCAATCTTTTATAAAATAGGATAAATTCACTATGTTATCCTTAAATTATTTTCTCCAATTACACAATACGCAGGGTAAGATTGTAAATTTAACCCTTATTCTTATAAAATATTACCTAAATGAGTACATACAAATAGTATTTTCCTTATGGAAATGGAATAGGTGGAAATCAAATAATAAGTTCCACGCATTTCAAGTCAGGCTTAAGGTAAAAAAATTAAAATGAAAATTGCGTATCGCAAAAACTGGGGTTCATGTAAAAATAAAATAAAATTTCAAAAAATCGAACATCCCACAAAAATTCAGCCTCAAGTAATAAAAAAATAAAAAAATAAAATAAAAATTTTCAACTTCGGCTCCAAGTCACTATAGATCACCCGCTTTGCCAAAAGAGAAGATAGTCAGTCTCACCATTGGATACATCACTCCCCGCTAGCCACTGGCAGAACTAAACCCAGGCAGCACAGCCAAACTCTCTTCACTGCTATTCACCTAATACCCAAAATGTGGTTCAATCGTCTCTTACGCTGCCCATCGTGACTACGTCCGGCACTTGAACGCGAACTCGAACCTCAGCCATGATGAACTCATTCCTCTTTTATGACCTCACAAACACCTTCAATATCTGCCCTCAGAAAACCCTGAGTGTCTCTGATAAATAGTTATTTGTTTTGTTTAAATCCTCTATATATGTTGTTAATTATCTGATATCGTGTTTAAAAAGTTTGTATTTACGTTTATTTTGGTGAATTGTAGGTTAAAATCCATGGGAAAGTCAAGTTGGGACAAATTTGGATCAATTTAACAGGATTTACAAAGTTTAGGAGTCAACGAACAAGAGTGAAAGATAGAGAACCAACCACACTCGGGACGACGAAACTAACAGAATGGAGAACCGGGCATTGTGCCGATGCAGGATGTATCCGTACCGGCACACAGCTGATACCGAGCGGCCAAGCGGCCGCATGAACTCCTTGTGAGGCCACATGGCCCTTTTACGCGAGAAAAATCCGATTTTCCTTATTTGCTTAGAATTCTTATAATGATAAATCATTTACATGATTTTTATTCTACTCTTAGGGTTTTTAGACCTTATATATAGAGGTCACGCCTATTTTAAAAGAGGTGAGACATAATACAGAAAACATCATAGAAAAATAGGGAGAAAACATAAGATCTTTGGAGGCTTGAGAATCAAGTTCCAGATTCAAGAAGGAGAAGTTTGTTGCAAGAGTTTTTCATCTTATTCAAGATCTAATTACCTGAGTTATATGTTTTATTAATTTGTGTTTTTCATTCATGATGTGTAACTAAATTGATTTAAAGTTAGGATGAACAATGTAACATAGTTGGGACCATAGTCGTGTTTTTCATTCCTAATTTATGCAATTAATTTTTATGTTAAATTCTTCTTGGTATATTGTTTTTTCTTCATCTATGTGGCCAATAGATGAATGAATTTATGGACCTTTACCGAACTCAAGAGAGGAATATTTAAGTTAGCATATACAATAAGAATCATTAATTGAGACAAGACAAAGAGATTTGCTTGTGGTTAGTGCGATCACCGTAGGTTGAACTTTGGGGAAGCTTACATGAATTTCTTATTGATTAATACATTTAAGGGGGTTGATAACGCGCTTACTTAGAGATATGTGAAGTGGCCTAATTAAATAGGATTAACTAGCTTAGAGAAGAATAATTAGTTAATTTAGTGAGATTCGATCGTTAACATAGATTAATTGTTGCAAGACTAAGTGGACCAATTATGATGAAGTCACGAGTCCTGACACATATCAATCATATTATTCCTCCTAAAGCACTGTATAAATTTTATATTTTTATTTACTGAGTTTTATTTGCTTGTTTATTTTATTTCCTTGTCGTAACTATAATTATTGAATTATACTTCTTGAACTCCCTAGATTTTTCAGATTCTCAAATCAATAATTTCGTAAAAGCTTCCCTGGAACTACTATTCTACGCAGTTGGAAAAACCGTAAGCCCCATAATAGATTTCTCACAGAGTCTCGGCCAGTGTGGCAGCGATTTGAGCCAATTCGTTTAGAAAAATCCTAATATCTTGGAACGTTCCCTTAAAGAAATAGTTATCCCCTGCGCTAATCTAGTGAAGTGTGTTTTGGGTGGTACAATGAATGATACTTTGGGTGGTGATGGTTACAATGAATTGATTCAGCCAATGGAGAGCAACGATTGGCCTCTCACCAATGATTTGAGGGACAAATGTTATATCTCAGAGTAAGGGCTATGTAGATCAACTATCAACTTCTCAATACGACGTGAATACGGCACAAAGGACGATACTAAGGCAATAAGGGCTATGCAGATCAACTATCGGCTTCTCAATTCGGTGCAAATACTGAATGACAATTTAACTTATTTTAGGGACAAATGTTACATCTCAGAGTCTAGAATAACGATGTTGATGAGGAGGTAGCCTCAGATTCTTACCCACTATGCATCACACTTAAGATGTCTCGTGGCAATGGTTCTGGAAAGGGGTTTTTCACTTGATTCAAAGATGTTTGATTACGGACTTATTGCTTCTCAATGCATAAGCCGAGAAACCTATAACAAGAAGCTGGAGGTGTTCAGGCGTGTTAGGTATACAAATACAAAATGTACTATAATGTTCACGACGACACTCTCACTGATGAGCACATCAGCGCCCAAATTATGAACTGATTTGGAGTTTTTTTTCTGAATACCATCAAGGGTGATAAGTTGTCTCTACTTAGCTATGCTTTCTATTTAAGTTACCACATACAGGGAAGGAGTTTGCCACGCGACTGTCACGTACCTATCACCTCAACCGATACGTAGCGCGCGCGGTCTTAGTGTCGTCCCTCGTTCTGCCCCCACAGTGTAACGTTAAGTCCGCTTTTCACTCACTCAGACTGGTATTAGCGACCCATACTCGACAACGGACACACACAATGGCAAAAATAATCCACTCGATGTAAAGTTAGGAACGCAAATGAACTATATACACTTGCAACAACGTTACAATAGTTGCGGACTACTTTCTCTCTCTAGCCTCACACTTAGCCACTCTCTCCGCCAAAATGAGGACCCTTGGCCCTTATTTATAGGCTCAGCCCCTTGGAACATACGATTGATATCGTTGTGATCCAACAGCCAAGATCGACTATCCAGGATATTTTACAACTATCTACAAGACTCTACCACTATGTACAACATTCTTGAATAGGCCGGGACATTCTAGTCCCAACTTGAACCCCCAGTCCAGCCCACAAGTTTGCAGCACGTCCCAAAACGTTCTGTCGAATTCTGGGACGGTACACAATGTTCTAGAACATTCTACAATGTTCTAGCGATTTCCAACAACACTCGGGCCCGGAACTTTCCGGAATGAACTCCGTCCAACATGTCTTTCAAGCTTCTGGAGTGTTCCACGTCTCTCTGTATCTGTCGTCCTCGCTGCTTTCTACTCAGTTATGCACGCACGTCCCCTACCGCGCGTCAAATCCCCACTCGTTCAGTGTTCGGCCATGCCCGTGTGCTGCCATCTCGGCCGTGTCACGTGCGGGGCATGACAATACCTAGTCTGGAAGTTGCTTAAAGAAAAAGAACTAGTAGAGGAAAGATCTCATTTCATATCCACATTACGTTTTATAGAATCTGAGTTTTTGAAGAGATACATATCAAAGTTTTCAAACAATGATGAAGAGTTACGGATGGCATATGACAGCCATCATCTATTGGCTAGAACTTATTTTGACTCCTGTTTTGACTATGTAACTTGTGCAGGGGAATTCTAGAATTAAGCTGAAGATTTTAGAATGGCTCTTCTCAATGGGCCAGAACTTATTCTGACCCCTGTTTTGTCTATGTAAATCTTTTTTACTAGACTATGTAACTCGTGTAGGGGAATTATAGAGTTAAAAGGACGGTTATGTCTATATAATATACAAATGTAGCCAACTTTAATTTACTTCTTCTTTTTTTTTTTAAATTTGTAATGGAAATTGATTTTTTAACATGTTATCAGGTGAATAGATTTTATTTTACCAAGGAGGGTTGAGATAGGCATTACGATAATGTTTTCTAGACTAGAATGCAAAACCTTTTACCATTTTGTGTTAGGTTTCATGAGAAGACTAGGTCAGATTAGCGGGGTCTGGGGGTGGCATGGGCATATCATGTGGTTGGATGAGGAGCCAGTGCACACAAGCCGAAGTCCTTTTTTTTTTTCACAGAAACTATTTTGAGAGAGTCAATGCTTTGAAAAAGCAAATGTCGATGAAAGAAGAGAAGAAAGAAAGTAAAGTACTGAGGAGAAGGAGTGGATTTGGAGGGTGAGAGAGCTCATCAAATCTGAAGCCTCCTGTACTGGCTGAATACTTCACTGGAATCTGAATACTATTCTGGGTCCTCAAGGTTGTTATAAAACTCATTGTCTTATCGTATGTTCTTATTCTAATCATGTGTTTACAATCTCTGTGTGTATTTATGCTACACAGACACAATTTTTAAATACAATCTCTAATACAATGTTTATGTTTACATAGCTTTTTAAATTAATGATCACTACTTAAAAAAATGTCACCGTATGTGTCATTCATTGTGACCGTTAAGCATTTATTCCTTATGTGGGCTTCCATTAGTAAATTGGTATATACTAAATATCAATGCTTTTGTGTTTGGAGAGTTCACTAAGAACAAATACATTTTGTCACAATGACTAGACATATATGAGTAATAATGCTATTCATCTAGTCTAGTATTACTAATGGCGTTAATTGATAAGGCTAATGGAGTTTTGTATCAATACATTTTATTTGATTGTTCTTATTTTTTATAACAAGCCATCTCTTTATCAAATAAAATGGAGAGAGTAATAAAATAAGACCCCCTACCTTTTACTATTTGTATAATTGTTTAAGCTAAATCGTTATTTTGCTACTTTCGTCTATTGTCCACTTTGAGAATTTATAGCACTTTATACCGTTTCAATGCATATTTTCTCTTATGCAACAACATTAAAATATGAAAGACTGTTTGCATGATGAATATATTATGTCAAACTACTAGATAAAAACATAGTATTCAAATTTAGTCTTCTACAAGTGTCCTTGTATGCAAGCTTGAACCTAAAAACTTGTGATTTTCAGAATTTAGGCTTAAGCTTATGAACTGACCAGAACCTTGAGTTATTGGACAAACATAGCTGTTACTTAAAACTTACTACAATTATTGTTCAGCAATACATAACAAATCTTAACTAAATCACAAAGAGCGAGACATTGGACATCACTAATATCTCACTTTACACACACCAATCAAACCCTAAACACAGTCTATTTGCTTTTAGATTTTTCGTGCACTTCACAAGGTTGATTGAGTAATAGCAAAACGGCATCGGTAAATGATAATTATACGGTAGATATAATTCTATGCTTGAGGAACTAATCTCATATACTTGAGTATGGACTAGCAAAAGAAACAACATGATCAATCACTACAACAAATGTCTACAGGCTGAAACGTCGCCGCTACAGGCCTATTGCGACGATTTTGCGCGATGACAATTTTGCTACTATGGGCCCGTATCTACAGCCTCCTAGCGACGACTACATGAGCTGTAGCGACAACACCTATAGCGGCGACATTTATAAACTCTATGATTTTGGGCCACGAAAAGTTTTCGACCCGATCCGTGACCCGGCCCAACCGACCTACCCCCGTGACCCAACCCGATTCCATCAAATTTAATTGAGCCTTTATTGTCTCCACCAATAGTCAAACCCAGAAGCCTTTCTTCACACTCCAAGACCTTCACCAATTGAGGTGAAGCAACTTTCAATTCAATACTTATGTTTAAAATATATATTATATAAATTATTATAACAATAGTGACGAACATGTTATCTATAGCAACGAAAAGTCGTCGGTCTAGGGCTCAAGAAAGGCAGGAAATCTTCCTGCCAAACATATAGTGAAGACTTTCATGTCGCCACTATAGATACTGTGTTGTCACTTGTAGCCAGGACATATAACGGCGACATCATTTCGTCACCGCTACAGGGGTTAGCCTACTGCGGTGACTGGTAGTCACTGTTCTAGAAAAAGCTGTAGCGACGAATTTCGGTGTCGTCGGAACTTGTCGCCGCCGTAGGCGACTTTTCTTGTAGTGAATTTATGGCTGCTAAACATGAAACTAATCCTCGCTTTATTAGTTAGTGCCTTATTAGTCAAGTAATTAACAATACTATTCATGGCTTTACAATGTCAAATTGTCAATGGACAATATTGCACTCATTTCTCAATGTGGTAAGAGCCATGATTATTTGTCCAGCAGCCAAATATTATATACTTTACAAAAGGGCCAACGGTGAAGTTAGATAAGGTTTGTTTTTAAAGTAATCCAACCAATGATAATAAACCACTTTACACCATTTCAGTGCATGTATGTGCCTCTTACGCAACAACATTAAAACATTAATAAACTTTATGTTGGTTTGTCCTCTCCATATCACCATCAGAACAGTGTTATTAGTTTATCAAATACTAAACATGCAGCATTAATAAACAAAGTTCCTTAAAACTTATTGGTCAACAGTAAATAAGAAGCAAGCAACCTTAATCACACAGTCAGACATTGGACATCACTAATACCTTAATTTACACATAATAACAATCATGAAACTATAAACACTGTCTTTTAGCTGCATAAAGTAAAACTAAATGGAATCTGGTACCTGCACAGAGCTGCTGGCTGCTGGGTGGATTTTCTTGTTTCTACCACATTTACTGTCATCACTTAGTTTTTCCACCATGCAGAAGCCATCACTCCTGTTTTTGGCCCTTTCCACTTCTTCCTTTCTCTTCAGTTTCTCCATCTGGTTTTTCTGCTGCACATAAGCATGGCCATAACTTGCTCCAATGGAGGACATTATAATAATTTATAATTATTATTACTTTCGGCAGCTAAAATTGTTTGGGATAAGTGAAGGGGCTTCTGGGATTGCAAGAATTTATAGGGCAAGTTTTGGTATTAGTATACTAAATGCTTAATGCAGTGCATCACAGAGATGAACAAATTAAAGTGCTGGTATACTTAAAAAATGTTGCCATTTAAAGGTGATCAAGCTATTATCATCAAGAAATTGTGGTTGTGATATTAGGAAGAGTGCTTAATGCATAGTTGGACATTAATGAACTTGTCACTATGTTAATCATCTTTTCTGGTGGAGGTTTAAACTCTGGATGTCTGCTTTTTCTTTTTCTCTCTTTTTTTTCTTTGCATTCTGTGTGTCATTGTTAGATAGTGCAATGTGATGGATTAGACTAGAAAATATGGGAAACATGCACAAATCCCGATCCATATCTACTCTTAGTGACACAACAAGCTTCTTTATTTTGAATTTCAAAGTTTCTGGTATGAAAAACTCATCAGTGAGCATCAACTAATTGAGAAATTCCATTCAGCGTTATTTTATTGACTAAAGTCCATTAAGGGAAGCAAGCAGACGGGAAAAATATGAGCTTAGCTTTGCCCTCCTATGTTCTTTTTATCATATTAATAACAATTAATGTAGTAGGAATTAACATGGAATTCTCATTTAAACATATTCTAATTTTTTAATAAGTTATTGACTATGTTGTCACTGTCCACAATTTATAATTGATTTGTTTAGCTTCTTCACCTTGTGACAATGGGCATTTGTTTGGTTCCACAAGCAAAAAAGATAAAGACACTTAGAATACCAATCAATGAAAAGGCTTACAATCCATGCAATGCAACAACATTAAAACAAAGAATAAAGTGATTGTGCTGCTCTGTCATCTCCATCAGATAGTGTTGAAATGCAATACTTTATCAACTTCTTAAACTATGCAGTTAACTTTGTTGATATGGACATGTAATTCTTCCTCAGTCACAAGCTTAATTTGCAACCTCGACTCGAAGTTGGACAATCACGGTCTCAACTTATATATGCATAAGTTGAGACCAGGATTTGGATAATACACAAGTGTCACTCTTAACACGTTAAACTTTTAGATCAAGTGTTTTTCTTCAGATCGTCAATACAGCACCCTGGAATAACTAGCAGAAGTCATTTGCAGAAACCAATGTTTAATTTTGGAATTTGTTAAAGACTATGAAGATGTTTTATTTGTGTATGGTTGGAGGAGATTTAGTGGCTCAAATTAAACAATGATTAACACCTCTGTCAATTAATAGACAGTTGATAGTCCTGGTATCATATTATATGCAAGGCAACATATAGATAAATAACAAGTAGCTTTAGAGGTGGCTAAACCATTGTCATCATATATTCATTTATAATTGTGGTTACTATGATATTATTAGAAAGAGCGCTTAATGCATAATTGGACAATAATGGAGTTAACTAGCTTTCACCTTTCTTTAACAGTTTAAATGGTACGATGAACATAAAAAACTAGGGGCGTGTGGGCGGCTGGCCGTCCTGCATCTTCATCTGGTGAGTTATTGAAGTGGAAATTATGGAGTTGGTAGATCTCAAAATGAGTTATAAGAATATTATATCACTATTATATATATGTGTGCGTGTCTCTATCCACAAGCCACATATTGACTTATTTTTTTCACTTTCTGAAAATGGCATTTCTTTGCACTAACAAGGAAATAAGAGAAGGTTTTCAGAACAACCAATCATATTACTTACTTTATTGTTAATTACATTGTTTATTTCCAACTGTTCATGGAATTGGAATCCATGTTTGATTTAGAAAGCTCTATTTATGTTCTTTAATGATAAGCTAGTAATTATATATCACCAATATTATATCAGCATGCATGTTCATGCAGTTAATTGGATAAGCTCTACTTATGCTCTTTAATGATAAGCTCGGCCGCCTTGAAGTTTTAATATGGTCAAACCAATTCCAAAAACGAAGAAACTCGATTTACATATATCACCACCAGCAGATAACCAGGAAATGGAGGGGAAAAAAGAAACTAGCAAGAGTTTATTTTGAAAAGATAAAGTGTGACACATCCATTATTTGATTTACAGAAAATCAAAGCCCCTGATCAGATGTACCCTTGATCTAGAAATTAATTGGAATCTGGTAGCTGCACAAAGCTGCTGGCAGCAGGGTGGATTTTCTTGTTTGAAGCAAATTTAGGCTTACAGAACTCATCACCACTCAGTTTCTGTGCCATGCGGCAGCCAGAAGCCTTGTTATTTAGTACTCTATTTTCTTGCTTTTCCTCCTTTGTCTTGAGCTTTTCCTTCTGGTTTTTTTGCTGCACATGGATATGAGCATAGCTTGCACCAGTGGTAACATTATCACTGGAAGTAGTAATGTTTAGTTTCTGAAAGTTTAAGGTAATTATTATGTGTGGAGGTGTTAATACTTAGTTACACGTATGGAATGAAACCATGGAAGAAGAATTTACAGGGCAAGAAATGAGTGGCAGTTTTCTGTAATGGCTGATGGTTTTGGTTATGGTAGTATATTATATTAAGCAGGGTAGCCCACAGGTAAGTAAGTGCTGAAATGCATAAAATTAAATGGTCTTATCTTCAAATCAAGTTGTGGCTAAACCATTATCATCATGCATCTAATTCCGGTTGTGATAATAGTAAATATGCTTAATTAATGCATAGTTGGAAACTAATGTACTTCGCTGTCAACCTTCACTGAGGGTAATTAAACAATACAAGGTAAAGAATCAACGTGTCAGCAACCATTGTTAAGTCTTTTATGAAAGAAAAGATCCAATGGGATGATGTCAGACGGCCACGTACTTGCAACTATGATGCCACGGGGTTCTCTTAACAGGAGTTAGGACCGGGGTTTATGGGACTGAAGGAGGGCACGCAGATAATCACTAACAGTTTTTTTTTTCTGGTTAATGACTAATGATATAGTTGTGAATAGTTGAATACATAAACAGATTAAGAACAAGAAGTAGAGGGATACATATATAAAATGGTTATCTTTGAAGGTGGCCACACCATTGTCATTAACAAATTGTGGTTAGGGTACAGGAACGAAAGTGCTTATCACATAATAGGAGACTAATGGAGTTAGCGTAAGCCTTTTTCACAAACTTGAGGGTTTATAAATTATATCTTGAATGAGAACAATATTATGATACTCTAAGAGTATCTGTATCGTATTCCAGCCTCGTGCTTTAGGCACGCATCCCATGTCTCATCCCATACGATCACATTGAAATGATGCAACGAGAATCAGTTTGAAACACACTTCAGACCCCAAGAAGGCAAGCATGAGCTTCCCCCAGGGATTACAAAAAATTGATACAACAGGCAGAAACGTAAACATTCTGAAAGTAATCCAGCTTTTTCCATTTATATCTGATCACAGTGAATATATATAAGAGAACACCGTCTTATATGAAGTTAGAATACACTTAGATGCTATTTATTATTGCATCAATCTTCTTATATTGCATAAGGAAATTATATCAATAATAATACATTTCTTTCTTTTTAATTTTTGGCCATTCATACACTATATGAACATAATTGAACACGTCAGGTGCATGTTCCCAATAAGCCAATAAATTTTTCATCTGAAGATTAACAGCATTGACTTAAATGTCTATGCTTACCATCCTCTATCAAATGCAGGGTCAGTCCATCTCTATGTGCGACATTTGTTGTTGGAGGCATATGAAATTCATAGAAGTCCGAGTGTTTTAAGCTGCTGAACATGTTCAGGGGGAAGGGGCGGGGGAGACCAATCAGATCCAGTCATCTCTCCATCAACATCCTCAACAACATATTCCTGTCAAAACAGAGCAGCGCTTTCCCAATTAAGATCACCAACTTATATAATAGAATTAGAGAGTTACTAGCAAAATCCTTATTTCTTAAGAGTAAACGTGCACTCTACAAATTTACTAATCTATTTTATTCTTTATGTTAAGATCAAAACTAAAATACTTCTTCTATACATGCTGCTCTGGTCCCGCATTCATAGCATGACGCGATAGAGACTGAAACCAGAAACGGTCCTACAAGATAACATCACAAATGCAAGAAAAATAAGATATAGCTTCCTCGGCTAGAAGTTTGCTGTTTTTGTTCTCACTAATGAACTAGGAGAAAGGGATAGCTGAAGTTTCAGGCCAACAGCTTCGGACTTTTAAGAGAGCCAGAGTTTCAAATTACATAACGGTAAGTGTCACTTATAACATTACCAGCAACCTTACAATTATACAGTGAAGGTCTCATAGCATTGCACGATCATAAGTGTGAGAGAACGACCGAAAAACTATCAAATTGTCATAAAAAATACTGATTGCCTTGGAAAGTTAGTCAGACCCTAGTTAGGGGAATCTAGTTCACGGAATTGCCTTATTCTGAGAAAAGAAAGAAGAGATCTCACCCTAGGTCTAAGTTATGGTCTTAAATTACTGCTTCCCAAAAACCTGAGCTTGCCGACTTGCTTGAATCTTCGGAGACCTCCCCCCCCCCCCATCCCTCCAAAAAAAACCACAGAGAGAGAGAGAGAGAGAGAATGAATGAATGTATGAATGAATGAATGAAAGGGGGGGAAACCATACAACTCTATCATTTTTTCATGTTAAGTTAGGTATAACATTTTGCTTTTCCTAAGATCTTTTACAAGGAGCAAGAAAAGAGCTCTTCTAAGTTATATAAATCAAATGATTAGTACTTGAAGACGCGATTGTGCACTTATCTAGACTTTTGAAATTATATTAAAGTTGCATTCTCTTTATTATTTTTAGAATGTTTTCTGTTTTCAATTGTCTAAAATAGTGAAAGCACATTCTCTTTTATATTTTCAAAAATACAATTGAAAATGCCACTCCTTTTTTTTGATGTTTTCTGTGTTAAA
>CAVNYN010288590.1:13648-38015 GCA_963692815.1 Nyctanthes arbor-tristis | reverse complement strand
TGGAAAGTTAGTCAGACCCTAGTTAGGGGAATCTAGTTCACGGAATTGCCTTATTCTGAGAAAAGAAAGAAGAGATCTCACCCTAGGTCTAAGTTATGGTCTTAAATTACTGCTTCCCAAAAACCTGAGCTTGCCGACTTGCTTGAATCTTCGGAGACCTCCCCCCCCCCCCCCATCCCTCCAAAAAAAACCACAGAGAGAGAGAGAGAGAGAGAAGAAGAAGAAGAGAGGGAGAGGGAGTCTTGATCTTAGACAGGCACCACATTAATAGCTTGATTAGAAGGGCAGATTGCAAAGCAATGAAGAGTGCCAAGAAAGAAGTTAAAATCTTGTGTATGGTCTGGATAAAATAGATTTAACTGAATATTGATAAAATGAATTAACAAATAGATGTCTGAATATCCACTCAAATTGCAGATTTAACTGAATATTGATATCAACATAATGCAAATATTTTCAGGACAAAAATGTAATTCTGACTCACTTTTGTTAGCATCCTTTTTGCCAGTATGTGGTAATGTCGCTGCCAAATCCTTTGTCCAACCATGGTTGCCACCAAAACGCTGTAAAATATTCCGATCACAGTAAATAGTCCTAACACGACTAAAGCCATTATAAATAATAATGGCAACCCTGCTTCACCAGCACCTCCCAGGCAACCACATTCACCAGCGGCACTTGCACAAGTTTCAAAGCAGGTGGTGCAGTCAGTCCACATGCATAGAGTGCCAGGCAAATGACAATCAGCACACACTCTGCAAGAATGCCATGGCAAAAAAACATTCATACTTGAGACAGAGAGGTTCTTTGATACAAACAGAGCATCATGTATATCAAAATTCAAGAAAAAGTTAACTGTTAACTCAACCATGGTAACTAGTTGTCCATAATATTTTAATATATGAGCAAAAAACAAGGAACGCCTCTGGATTCAAAAAGAAATATATAGATGTTTAAAAGACGGCAAAAAATACGGAGCAATTCCTTTCAAACAAGTGCAGATCCGAGCCAAGCACCACACGCATCATAAAAGTATATATAACAGATCAGATTCTGCAGAGCCTTTTCTCAACATTCAAATGTTATTCTTCGTAAATGAGAGATAAATGGCATTGATGATAAAGGGGGAAGGAAAAAAAAGAGGCATGCAAACTTTTCTACACATTGCAGGGAAGAGACAATGACCAGAAAAGGTATACTATAACACCACAAAGAAATTAAAGCTCCAAAAATGATATCAAACTTGTCATATATGATATACCTAAAAAAAAAATATCATCAGCCAGAAAGAAAAACATACCCAGGGTGACAGCAACAAAGGCACAATTCTCGACATGGCTGAGCCAAATCATTACGCACTCTTCTGTCATAACACGTTATGAAGCAGCCAGATAAACCCAACAATGCAAAAAACACCAGTGCTCCTGTACATATAAAAGGAATAACATAATATTAGCATCATCGTGTATAAATTCATGAATGAACATGCAAGTAGATATAATCAGCTTAGTCATGTCATGCTACATGAACAGAAAGCTTGACATAAAATTTAGCACAGAATACACTGGGTAGATTTCTGTTTCTCTGCACCCATCACTTTCAAATCAATGCTATAATCACATAGGCCACATATATCCATGTCAAAGCCTATCTCCACTTCCTATGTACAAGTATTATAATTCATAGACAAAAGGAGTTGAGACAACATCGCATAAAAATACAAAGTAAGACTAGACTCATAGGCAGACAACAAACAGTCATAAGAGAACCAACCTTGTCCACCTCAAAACCTCGAATTAGGATAATTAGCTTATGTTTTTAATACTTTTCCAGGACACGATCTACCAACAAAAGGTCTAAAGTTCTTTGAATTGACAAATAAAAAATGAAGTTGCAAGCAACGACACTGTTAACTGTTTGCACAGTGAGAGCTCTTCTCTCCAGCAAAACAAGCACTTTTTTGGTGCATGCATTCTAGTTTCTACAAATCCAAATAAATCACAAAGATGCCCAGACCTTTCTTTACTAACTAAATGTTTCTCTACGTGCCCAGGAAGAACATCTTAATACAATACAATGTCACCACATAAATGAGGCCATTAAGAGAATCATGACTAAATCCAAGGACTGACAAGTAAGAAAAATAAAAACGATTCTGCTGACAAAGAAACAAAACGATCAACAAATTAAAGCATAAGATAGGAACCCAATCTTAACATTAAGATGTTTTACCACATATGTAGTAGAAACTTAGTCCGCTTTCAAAACCCCAGGTACTGCGAAACCAAAATTTCTGGTATCCATCAATAAGATACACCAAATATGCCAATGAAGCAATAACCTCAACGAGGATGGTCCATGGGAATCAGGAAAAATAGTGAAACTATTCTTTTTCTCCTAGTAATTTTTGGCATAATATCTAATAAAAGCAGCAAAAAATAAACATATGAAATGCGAAGCCAAGGAAAAAAAATAAAGGGCTTATAACATACCAACTGAACAGCAAGAAAGATAAACAAAATATCTCTAGTCACAAAAAACCGAAACTTCAGAGTTCGCCATTTCCTATCAGCAAGAACATGGACTCTCAAATGATAAGGAGCCTTGCAAGTTGTGCAATGAGCAAATGCAAATCCTTCCTGAAGAAATAGAAAACAAAGATAAAACATCAGCATGCTTAAATTAGATAAAGAACTAATTGTTGTGAGACTTGATAAATTTATGATGGTCATTAGCCTCGATAGATGGTACGCTAAATAAGACACATTTATTTGATATCCAAGCTTGAACCACAAGCTAAAAAATTAACAAGCACCCCCTTTTTGAAGGTTGCCCCCCCCCCCCCAATAAGTGACATGAAAAATGATGCCCATTACTATCAGCATTTTTCAGGAAATTGTCTATACCATGAAGAAAAAGGCATGGGACTCAAACCACACAATTGTGGGACCCGATGCCTTGATCATTTTTTCAGATCTAAAGATTCTCAACACAAAATCAATGTCAACTTAAAGTACAATTCCCCTTAAACCAGCTGAAGCAGCAGAATCAATTGGGAAATAAATAGTGGAATCATTTAAAAATTAATAACTACAGGTAAAGAATATACCTTTACAGCACGCCAATGATCCAGACATTCTCGATGAACGTATTTTGATGTCCCTTTGCACTTGCAAGGTGAAATAAAATCCCTACCTGATAAAGAACAAAAGTTATGAGTTGACAGCCATTATATTTACATAATATGATACTCCCTTAGATTATGGATTGTCATTAGTCAAAATATGGACTCAATACACAACCAAATTCATGCTAAAATCAACAAAAAAATTAGAACCGATTGCATTATAATATCCAAGAACATGGTAACAAAATGCATATAAACTACTTGATATCACATTGGAAAGTCAAACATATGAGCTGTTTAAACCTCAACTTATGGTAAGATTAGCTTCTTTCGCAAAACAACAGAGACATTGCTATGAGCCTATGACTTACAGTGCAAACCAGAACCTCTAGCCCCCCTATGCGGCACCTGCCTTTACCTTCTAGCCTGGGTGAGGACCTGTTCTTGCTAGCACAACCTTGGTATCCTTTGTGGATATCCCACATAAAATTAGCGATAAGGGTTCCTCCTCTATCCCACGTTGGGGCTCGTCTACACCACATTGACCTAGAGCTTAGGCTTCTCTTTATGTTTTGGTTCCTTCGGCTTTCAAAAAGATAAGAGTTTACGAGATTTTTATGTAGAGGTTCCCAGCACAGAATAATAAAAGTCTAGCAATTGTCAACTCCCTTGATTAGGGAGGAGAATAAATGTTCAAAGGATCTACCCAAGTCCCAACGGTGAATTTGGCACATGTACCATTTATGATAGCATCTAAGCATCATTAATGAAAACAATGCTAGCAACAAGCACCCATAAAGCAGAAAAAGAGCAATGCTTGTTGACACCCAAAATATGAAAAACCCAGTGCACTTGGAAGCATATTTATCGTTAGATTGCAAAGAAAGTGTACAGAGTTGAGCCAAAGTTGAAACTGAAAATGGCAAAACCCGATAGGGTTTAAAAAGTACTAAATTGGACTAAATTAAATCACTTGCTTAATTTTTCCACTAAATTGATCTCTCCAACGTCGATAAAAACACGCAATTTAATTATTACACAGCATTTTCGGCAACAATGAACAAAACCCACCACAGATTCCACGAAATTCGCACGAAACCAATCTTACTTAAGCGACAAACTATAATCACTACACCTAAAAAGTAAAGGCTGCCAACACAAAATCGAAAATTTGGTGAAATTGGCAGAAAATCAGAATTCTCACCGTCAGTTTCAAGGCAAATTCGGCACTGGATTTGCTCCCCAGGCCCCGCTTCGAGGTCGATCTCCAAGGGTTCGTTAATCGGCGGATTCATCAATGGTGAAGAATCAGAGAGATCAGTACCCATTTTACCCACACTTGCAAAAAAATCTAGCAGTAAAATGGTGAATATAATGATTTTAAGTTCAATTTAAGAATTCATTGATAAGGAGTAAAAGGAAAAGAAACCCTTAATTCTCCGCTGACTCTGTGTATAGATGGATAGATACATATAACTGTAACTACAGTAATGTCTGAGGTTTAGATGACACGGTAACTATAACAAAGACTTTGCACTGACATGTTCGGCTTAGCTTTAACAGAACAGAATTATAATTAACAAAGTGTTTGGTTGGAAGTTGAATTATAATCTAGATTAAAATTTACTATGTGGCATGATTTTATTTGTTGCTTTTTGTAAAAAGTAAATAATTACAGCTTGAATTTTACTTTTTGACTTTTTGGAAAAAGTAAAATCAATGAAATAATGTCATGTGGTAAATTATAATCTATATTATAATCAATCTAAGTTGCCAAACACCCTTTAAGTGTTCTATAATTTGCTTTTTTGGCTACTAGTTATTATTTGCCTTCATTCCCACTTAGAGTATCCACATTGATAGTATTAAACTAGGTTATTAGTAAAGTTATTAGTTAACAGCTCAAAAAAATACATTAGAATATCTATATTGATAGTGTTAAATCAAGTTGTTAATGAAATTATTAATTAAAAACTAAAAAATATAATTACATTAGCAGTGTTCATGAAGTTGTTAATTACATTGGCAGTGTTAATGAGCTTGTTTGGTATAATTTATTTTTGTAATTTATAAATTCACCATCATGATTTGACAATTTATTTGATAACTACTCAACAATCACCATATATTTTAAATTTCAATGAAATCTCCACCACTTATTTCCATTCAATATAGATTCCCTTTATAAATTGATTTTATAAATCTAACCAAACAGATCCTAAATCTTTTTAACAAGTTATAATTTTAACAACTCATGTGGTCGATCATCTTTAATCTCTTTAGCTTTTATGTATTAGTTATAGGTTAAATTAATTTAACTATCACTCACTTTTGACTTAAAGTTGAATTGTAGTGGTTAAATTTAACACCACTAATGTGTTATAAATTAATAGTTAAATCTAACATTTTTACATGACACTTAATAATTACTAAAATTCTACTTTATTGCTTATCTAAATAGTTAAATTTAATAACACTAATATAGATTCTTAGTGGTGTTAAGAAAGTAATTAAAATATTCTTTTTTGGTGAGGTGTTAACTTTATTGCTAATTTTAACATTTTACTGGATTTTAGTGTTTTTGAAAAAAAATATTTATTTAATAAAATTTGATTAATAACTTTTAAAAATAATGGCCTACTTAGACTTGAATAAATTTTAATGATTTTGTTTAACACATTCAATGTAGATAGCTAATTTTAATAACATTAGTGTAGATACTCTTAGATAGACATCGACATATTTTTACACAGATTTATAAAACATATTAAATGTGAATTAGATTTGTAAACTGTTTTTCAAAATTTTGTTCCAATATATATGTATATATATAATCTTTCACCAAATGCCTATGAAATCGTTAAATTATCTTCTTCTTCTTTTTTATGGGGGTTGTTATTTTAGAGATGAAATGTGAAGAGTCGTATGTTACTCCATTTTGTCGTGAAAATGATTTTTATTAATAACAAGTGCTTAAATATAGGTATATTAGGCATATGAGAAAAAAATTGTACATTTAATAAGAAAACTAAACTATAATTTGGGGTAAACGAAAAAGGAAAACAAACTTGTGCATAACTGAATGAGTAATAGGTATTAGGTTTCAAGTACTATACGCCTGGTAACGTAACAATAACATACATTGACATAATAATACAATACCAGCAGCTGATTTGAGTATATTACTATGCCCAGAAATCACAATAGGTTCTGATATAGTATATTACACCACCTATTTAGTGTAATGAAGGAATGAAAATTTAATCCAATTCGAACTGAAACCCTGAGTGTAACATCCTGAAAATTCCTACAAATTAAGGTAAGCAACAAAATTATTATTTTGAAAGAATTACTTGAATATCATTGTAAAATTTCTTCAAAATTAAAAGATTGGTATTCAATTGACGTTAAAGAAAGAATTTGGTTCCTAATTGACATAAACTAAAGTGTAGTGACTTAATTGACATAAATCGAAGTTCGGTGGCCTAAACGAAGGATAAGATAAACCACAAGGATTTCTCAGACAATTTCCCGCCAAGTGTACGGTATATGTCGCGCCACGTGTCGAGATATCATTGATGGAACTCAACTTTTATTAAAACTAGCTAAGTTTCAACTATTATAAAAAGGGATTATTAGTCCCCAAGGTTTCTCAAGCATTGCCAACACCCCAACCTCTCCAATAACCCCAAAATTCGTCCAAAGTAGCCATAGTGGAGAAACAACCCTAAAAACCTACCAAATACCTTGTCTTGCCCTTGAAAAAGGCTCCTTATCATACATAGGAAGGTTACAACTAAAAGAATGACCTTGAAGTGAGGAATGTTAAAGGTTTTGGAGGTCTTTTCACTTATAATTAAAGATATCATTGGATAATCAAAAGAATATGCAATATTTGGAAATTAAGAGGTGAGTAACCAGTACCTTGATTCTCTTTCTTTTGTTCATCATATTTTCATAAGAGATGCATGAATTTTTAATGCATTGTTATGTAAAGAAAGATTGATTTAATATATCGGTTTCGCTAGTTAATACTCTACCCGTTCTGAATTACTTTGTAAAACATGACCTTACTATGTGGTCTTGGTCATTCTGGCTATGTAATAATCTGTGGCCTTACTGTGTGGTCTTGGCCAATCTGAATTTTTGTGGCCTTACTGTGTGGTCTTGGCCAATCTGAATCTTTGTGGCCTTGCAGTGTGGTCTTGGCCAATCATGTGCGCACCACGGGTAGTAGTTTAACTAGTGATATGGCCCTTTTGTGTATTCAATGGCTTTGTGCATCCAAAGGCTTTGTGAAACACATGGCTTTCCTGAAAATGTGTTTTCTTATATGAAAGTGAATCAAGATATTTGGTTATTCACTGAGTAGTTTGTACTCATTCCCTCTTTTTCTACAATCCTGTAGGTATTAGATTAAGAAGTTCTGTGGCCAGATCGTCCCAAGACGGAGGGGATATATGTATGTGATCGAGACTTCGGTGTGTGCGGCCGAGGTTTCGTTGTGGGTAGCCCACGAAACATTTAATCATCAGAATGGGCAGCGAAAGCGCTTCGATATTTTGAATTGTATTTGTATCGATTTTTAAGCATTAAAGGCTTCCGCTACTGTATAAAAATTTCGTTCGTGACACTGCGCCTCAATTCGAATGTTGCAAAAATTAAAAACTTTGCCGTGCGGGTTAATGGGCCGGGTTAATTGGTCAAAATCAGGTCATGTACCGGGTCTGATTGGTCTCATCTGCTCGATTAAATTAAAATTTATTTTAAAAGGGGTAGAAATAGTTTACAAATTAAAAAAATATTATTAAACATATAAACGAGTTGCTAAATGGGGCAAATTATTGCCCCACCCGATCTGATTCTTCATGGGTCATGGGGCAAATCGGAGGTGGATAAAATGTTTCGTATGTCAGACCAACCAGAATCGAACCCAACATGTGGCCATTCCTATTTGCCTTGATGGTATCAGAGATTTGGAGTTTCATCAAATTCAGAATAATAATAGTTTAGAATCATAAGAGTGTGTTTAATGCGAAAAGATTGAAAATAAAATATTTTTCAACTTTCATGAAAAACATTTTACTTAAGGGGAGGTGAGAATTGATTTTCTAAGAAAATGAGAAAAAATATACTTAAAGGGATTGTACCATAGAATTTTAATTCTATTTCTATTTGTCAATCAAACGCGCGAAGTTGGAAAATCTTTTAAGAATTTGATATTTTCAATGGAAAATATCTCCAATGAAACACACTCTAAATGTTGCAATGGTTATATACTTTCTGACATGTGGACACTCATTGTAATTACAAAAATTATAGGGAGACATAAAAAATGGACATTAATAAGTAACATTATTATGTGACACACTTGTATTGGATGAAGAAAAATTAATCATATAATCATCACCTAGTGAATGTGTGCCATGTAAGAATGTCATTTATTAATGTCTATTTTTCATGTCTCTCTAGAATTACTCTTGTAATTAATATCTCACATTGTGAAATGAGTTCAATAAATCAACGTGAACTGTGAAATTTCAGTTATAAGAAGTTGTATGTGATCGATATTTAAAAAAAAAAAAGTCAACATTTTGGAAGGAAATTACTATGTCAAAATAATACTAATCATAATTTTTAATTCTTTCATAAAGAAAACGAACTACTGCATTTTTTTTTCTAATATTGCAAAAACTTTTCTTGTTTGCATCATTACAAACGATCATTTGTGTCGGTCAAAAAAAAAAAAAGAAACGATCATTTGTGGTGCTCAAGACATTTCTTATGGAGGGGAATGAAAACGAGTTAAATCACTATCTAATCTTGATACTAGAAATTTTTTGTTTCCTAAATAGCCAGTAACCCAAATCATAGGCAATTGAAGTATACAACTATGTAATTGTGTACAACACCAATTTTAGAATGAAAATAATGACTTTTTAATACAAAGAATAATGTATTTTTAATTCATATATGCAATAATTAATATGCACAAGATAAAACAAATAATGAAAATCAGGGCTTTGATTTTTATCTAATGGGCACCTTTAAAAAATAAAAAAATAATAATAAGAAAAAAATGTAGGGGCAAACTACAGTAAAAATGAAATATATAAAAACAAGAATATAACAAAACATGTCTGAGCCCGGGTTCGAACCGGGGACCTCTAGTGTGTGAGACTAGCGTGATAACCAACTACACCACCCAGACGAGACTGGTCGGATGCTTTCGTGATTTTTTAATATTAACTCTATTCATCTTTGCTAATTTCCCTTTGGTTGTCAAATTCGTTTGAGAAGCCCCGAAAATGAAAGGGTACAAACAATAAAATCCTCCCCCTTTTTTTCTCTCTCTCCTTGCCCTTTTTAATTAATATCTTATGTTAGCATTCATTAAGAGAGAGAGTGTGTGTGTATATATATATTCTATTGAAAACTTCTCAACGGAGTCACTTGTATAAACGCTAAATATTTTGACAAAAAATAAGATTTTGTATGGAACTCTCGTGAAATTTTTGTTTCATTGTGATCGCTACAGTGCAATAATCAACAATAAACTGGTGCTTGGTAGGCTAATTAATGCTTTCCGTTGAATCACCTGACTTTGGAATTATAATAATATTTTCTCTTCTGTTAAAGTTCCAAGATTGTCACTTAATTAGATTACTTAGCTTAACTTCAGTGGTTTTCAAAAAAAAAAAAGCAAGGGGAAAAAAGAGAGAGAGAGAGTTTAACTTCAATATCTTATTTTTCCAAAACTGTAATACTAAGTTATTATTATAGTTATTAAAATTAAAATATTTAAATTTAATATTCAGCTTGTTACTAACAAGTTAGGGAGGAAAGTATCCCACCAAGAGAAAAAAAAAAGGAAATAAAGTTAGGAAGGAAAAATAGTGATTGTTCTAAGAAAACAGATCTAGCTCCTACTCCTCCTACGTGGCCCAAAAATCAACCCATCTTGCCTCCCCTACTATTCAGATTCAGATTTCGAAGAGTTAAATGTTTCAACACCCACTCAACTTAGACTACCGTCTTCATTTACTCATTAAACTTTAAAATGTCGAAATTTACCCACTGAACTTTATAAAGTATTGTCCGTTACTCACTTGTTAACCTTCCATTATAATCTTTGAATTGAATCGTTTATGTAGCAAACGGAATGCATTTCTGGCATAAAACGACTGTTAACTTGGTCATGTGACATGCCATCTAACCAATAAAATTGTAATAAAAGAAACAACTAATATTGGGCTCGGGACATCCGTTAACCTCTCAAAATCGCTCTTGTTCATGATTGTAAAATCAGGATTTCAACTTAAAATAGGTAAAGAAATTAGAACATGGTTTTCCGGCAAGGTTAATGGGGTGTTTTTCTTACTCTTTTTTTTTTTCCTTTTCTAAAAATGTAATTCCCAAGTTCTTGTTCTTATAGTCTCTCCCTTCTTGATTTCTACAACATTCAACATACAATAAATGACATATCTCTCCTCTCTATAAAACTATATAGTTTTTCTATTTATACTCTAATTGGACTTTGTACGTATTTCCACCTCCGTATCCATCTAACCACCTCAATGACAGCTACGGTGGCAGCAACTATAAACTAACCCAATTTGTTTAACCTGAAACCTAATCTTTTTCCCAAGAAGGTTATGTCTGGCGATTGAGTCGAAGATTGAATCCTCATGAGTTGTGTTGATTGTTTTTTCAAAGAAATCACGTTTTTACAAGGGAAATTTTATGAAGGAAGGATAGTTGTATTACTACATTTGTTCACAAATTTGCTTACTGAGCCGTCTCAACTTGTTGTAAGGATATTGAATAGCTACTAAGGGGTGGTCAATTTTAAATGGGTTTCTAGAAGTGGTCGGGTTTGATTATCTTCGGGATGAATTTGATTACATACCATGTAAGAATTTCTTAGTTGGCATATTTAACTGGTATACATGCCACTTATGTTTTCTGTTAGCCACATCAACAATTCCATCGAAAAATTATAACTAAAAGTTAATGAGTGAGTAATAAACTATACTTTATAAAGTTCAGTGAGTGAATTTCGACATTTTAAAGTTTGATGGGTAAATAAAGACATAAGCCTAAGTTATGGGTGATGAAACGTTTAACTCGATTTCAAACCCCCAAATCTCAAATCTCCAAACCCAGCGTCGCCACCCCTCCACCGCTCGTCTTCGACCTACCTCTCCTCACCGCCGACCTTCAGCCGTTCAAGAAACCGCCGTCACTAGAGACCAGGCAACCCCAAATCAGATCACCATCTTCAAAACACCTCATCTCTCTCACTATCAACTTCGAAACACCCCATCCACTCCCTCACTGTCGACCGATGTTGGAGCCCCCAACTAAGGCGGAGAAGAAGAGGCTGCAGATCACCATCCTCAACCACTAAAGATCCCTCACTTCCTTCTCCACCTGGCTTTGATTTTTTTTACTTCATCTCGAGTAATCAAATCCACTCCCTCCACTATCTCTCCTCTTTACTCTCTTTAGGATCCGCCCAGCGAATTTACTGCATTTCTTTACCGCATTATGCAGCAGCGATGCTTTAAATTCATTTTTTGTTAACTATTCTTTAATTATTCCTCCCCTCCTTCAATCCCTTTCGAATGGTGGGGTTCCTAACCGCCTTTGGTTGCGCTTCAGATGCTCTGCCTGAGGATGTTCATACTCCAAGAGGAGCAACAGTTTTTGCTGGCCTCCTCCTGCTATTGCTCCGACCACCAGTCGATATTTGGGCGCGGTTCAAATGTACGTTGGGGTAAAGGGTTCACTATTGATTTCGCCTGAAGGGGAGAAGGTTTATTGAATGCGATTTTGTGCAAGAAAGGGGATTTGTGGTTTGTTTAATTTGGAAGCGGGGCTCATAAATTCTCCATGTGGCGCTGACTGAGCTCCACATAGACAAATCGGGTTCCAAATCAGGAACCAAATCCGTTTTGATAGAAAAACTCACAAAAATAGGCATAATTACTTTCCAGCTTAATCAAAACGTGTTTAAAAAGTCTTATTAGATCACTTTTTTTTATTTGGAAAAGAGAGATTTTATTTAACAATCAAATTCGAATGAAGTACATCGTCAATAATACTAGGAGGTAAAGAAAATGACAATCTAAGACCTGACATAGAGCTAACCACTCTAGTAAGTGTATGAGCAATTTAGTTCGCAAACCTACGAACACATGTGAACTCAATGTCATCGAGTTCTAATAGTAAAATCTTACAGATCACGTTTTCAAGTTATTCTTTTGAATGGTCTTTCTCCTAAGGCAGTATTAGATTCTTAGTTCTTCTATGGTATCCATTGGACACACTGGGGTGAATGTGATCATCATCTTCTAACGTGTCTAATAGACACTTATCGCATAATATATTAGACTTTATAAAATAGTGTTCAACGGACACTATAGAATTTATCATTAGATTCTCTTTGCTTTTGGGGGTTAGATCGTGAGATGTTATATTTGATTATTCCATTAACGTTAAAATTAGGCTTCCACGGTTGAAAATCGAAATGATAAATAAGAAAAAATTAAAGCAAGAGTTAAACTTAATATTTTGATAACTAGCTTTGTCTCCACTAATCAAATTGACTTCCTCAAATTTATACGGTGATACATATGAGAGACGGCGAGCTTTGTCACCATTGTATTTAGTTGCATGATATTCTAATATGTAATGTACTACGATTATACTGACCGTATTGGATAATATGATATTTTAACATTTCAATACACTCAAATGGTCGAACTCAAGTTTTGTGTTAATATTTTGATCACTTTATATCTTTTTGGCGTTGTTTCAACTTTCAATGGTGGCGATTTATTGCCATTTATTTTCCCGTGTCGATCGGAAAATTAGAAAACTATGTGGGATTTGAGAAGAAGTAATAATTTATTATGGATAACTTAGGATTTTTAGGTAGCAAGTTCAGTAATCCTAATTAATGAGAAATTGACAAATAGATATATGAGGTCTAGTAATTTAATCTATACTAGTTAAACCTCACGTGCATTGTACAGATAAAAAAACTTACTAAAATATATTATTAGATAGTTAAATATAAAATTTGTAATATTTACACCCTGTAGAAAATATAAAAATACAAGTATACATTAATTGAATCAATAAGATCGATGAACTTAGTAATTGTAAAGTTCATAATCATTTAAAAGACAACATAAATTCTTACATATAATGCTTCATACATACATATAATAATGAAAAAAATACATGTTACCTGCCTCATTTTAAAAAATCCAAATAAAACTAACAAATTCAGAAAAAATATAAAACGTATTAAAAAATTCAAATAACATTAAATTCACCAATACACACAGTAGAGATGATGAATTAACGAATTATGATGTATTAGAGTTTGTTTTATAATTGACATTTCAAATTTAGTACTTTAATTTATTAGTGAAAAAGATTAACAAATAAAATAAATGAGTAAAATGATTAAAGTTTAGTCATTAAACCCAATAATGATATGTTCAAGTCTCTTCTGAGTTTTTTCACAAAATTTTTTACTAAAAAGAAAAAGAACAATTACCGTAAAATTTACCAAATAAAAAAACAGAAAAATCGTGGTACAAAAGGTACCTAGACTTAAGTAAATTAATTAATATTTAGTGAAAAATTAACAAACAAAACAAATGATTACAATGGTTAAAGTTTAGTCATTAAATCTAATGGTTACAATTTCAAAAAAGGAGGTAAAATCGCGGTACAAAAGGTACCCAGGCTCAAATGAATTAATTAATATATATATATATAGATATATAGTTATATAGATTGTTATTAACAACAATAAATATATATGAAATAAAATGAGAGGAGATAACTAGATTCAAGATTCGCAAGACCTTGATGTATGAATCTTGCGACGTGCAATGCCACATTATCCCACGCTTAGTGCACCATAAATGGGAAGAAAAGGCAAATGTCGGGTGACGTTGATATTCATTTATTCAAACTTGAATAGAATTGAATTTATATGAATTTGGTGGTTGTGGGAGCTCAAATAATTATGTTTCTCCATATCTTAAAAATAAAATAATGTTTTTACATAAGAAACAATATATATACACACATGGGCTTAAATGTGATAAAATATCCCTAGTCAAAGAAAAATGTAAAAATCGTATGAGTAAATGTAGTGTTTATTAAATATTAATTGACCATACAAGATCTTTACAACTAAATCTTTAAATAAGGGGCAGCTAACCTAAGGTAACCTCTGAAGATCTCTTTACAATTGATAACCATATTTAAATCTCCACTACAACACATCTGGAATTAATGTGAAGAAATATAAAAATATGAAAATTGTTTTGGGCACCTCTATACAGAGCCTAATTCAGAGTCTGCGGGTGCCTCTGCCACATGTTATTATGGCCAACATATGAAATCAACAGTGGTTTGATGAAACCATTAATGCTTTTATTTGAAAAAAATAAAATATTACCATATTATGAAGATACCCTCAAACTCTTGATCAAAATTGCCTTTATACATACGTCTGCAAAAATTTTGTCAATGTTTATGAATTTTGTCACAAATAATCCCAACACTGGTGGCTAAAAAGGCACATCACCTTAAGGGACTCTATTTATGTCCAAGCTTGCGGGTGGAGGATATTTCACATCCTCGAGATCTTTTGAGTGTGAACTGGAACCCTATGATGCCATGCCATGTATTACTCATCCTGACAGACCAAAAAGCATTAAATACGAGACTTCAGAATATTTACTTTTAGAACTTTTTAGTAAATGTAATTTTGGAGTAGAAGTAAGTGCATCACTCCAGCTTGTTCTGAAGAGCATTATGTAGGATAAATTTTGGCTAATCGGCCTTAAATATCCATACTTTTAACGTTTATTGTACAAAAAGTCTTTACCTATCAATTTTTGGCGTTACTCACAGTCAATATAACATTTCCTTGTCAAAAAGTCCATAACGCTAAGTTTTGTTATTAAATAACGAGAGTACACCTAAAGAGATAATAATTTAAAAGGTATTTTGGTCGTTCAATATAATTTATTATATCTACATACACCAAACATAGTATGACATTGGAAGATTGCCAAAACTCCAATGAACAAAAAGGAGAACAATGGAAGGCTCTACATAGACAGAGTAACAAAAACATAGTTTAAATATTTTATGCAACTAATAACGAATTCATCTCATTTTTTATGCTTAAAAAAAGATGTATGATTCAAGTTGAACATATTTAAAAAGAACCAAGACGATTTTAAATTTAAATAGAATTATATTTGACACGCCCCACTCTCAGTACCTCTAGCTTACTAGAAGCGTGACGTGCACCGATAATAAATTCTAACTAGAAGTTAGAATCTACCATCAAGGCTCTTAAACATCTTACTTGTTCGAGAAAATTTTTGGCAATATCTCCCTTAATTTATCAACAAAACCAACTTACACCAATACCCCGTATTGAGCCATAACTCCTAATTCATTTCAAGCAACAATTCATATATAAAGAGATTTACCAAATCTAGTATATTTCACCTAAAACACCCAATGCATGTTAATAATTAAACCATAAGAAAGCATATAATTCGTAAAATATAGCAAACCCATAACAATTTTTATGTTGTGGCTCGTGCTTTTGAAATAGCAGGCTCAACGCTTATGCGTTTTCCAAACTCCAATTACAACCTAGAAGGAAAATCATTTGAAAAATATGTGAGCTAATAAGCCCAGTGAGTGGAGTTTTATAATTAAAACATACTTTAAAAAGTCGAAACATAACTTTTACAAAATCTCGGATAAAACGTTCAAGTGCATATTAGGAATTTTCATGACTTTAAATATAAATTCAACATAACATCAACGTGAACATTTGTAAAATCATCACATGCTAGAATCATCATGAACGTTATTTCATTTCATAACCGTCATAAAATTCACTAGAATACACCATGAATATCATTTCATTGCAAGATCATTACAGAATTTTCTCCAAAAAGTATCCACACATCTCATGATCATAATATCAAGTCATACGCGTGTAGACGGTCAGCTTAGGCCATAGGTACCTTATGACCCCTTCGCCTTAAGCAACACAATTAAACAGCTTGAGTCATAGCTAGCACATAAGCTCCTTCGCCCGTAGGCGGCATGATCATAACATAGGATACATATTTGGGGTTTTTCATATATCATGAATCATATTTCAAATCAAACATTTTTCTAAAAATCGTGACGCACCATAAACTACATTTCAATTCCAACACTTTCTTTAAAAATCATGAGCATCATTTTTACATAAAACTTCACATAAACTTTTCTAAAGAAACATCAACTTTTGTGAAATTTCATAGAAATACATAATCATTATAACACATTCCAAACTTATGTGAAATCATGACATGATATATTTTCATTTAGAAGGAAAATGAGAGGAAGAGCTCCACTCACCGGCTAAGTAGCCATGCCCATGAAATCCCTTTCGTGTGTCCTTTAATATAACATGAAGACTCTTAAACTTCAATTCTTTCCTCGTAATATCTTGTTGTCTAGATAATTTATATGTTCATAAATTTCCAATTATTCCTTTCCTTGACTTTCTCTCTTTTTTTTTTTCTATTTACTTATCTTACATCCTAACTTGCTTAGTTATTCACCATATAATTCCTTAACCCCCAATATTAACACATATTTTCTCTTAAAATAACATCTCATTCCTTTCCTTTTAAATTCATGCCAACTCCATAATTTCTTTACTAAGGAAAACCATAATATAATTGTTCTTGAAGTCATTTATTTTCATCATTACCATATGATCACATCTTTACATTATCAATAACCCTTAATATCTTCAATTTCAACAATAGTGATTGCCATTAATATCATGATTCCCAAATAATATGTAAGATGTTCTCTTTTAGTTATATTCAACACTTTATAGCTCAATAAATTCTCCTTTTCACTTAAACTTGGAAATTGAATCAATATCTAAGTTCCCCTGTTTTGGGCAGTAACTTTTAAGACCATCTTATAAGCAAGAAGTGTGTCATATATTTATGAAATTCCCCCATAAGGTAGCACACATACATAGGTTCATTATATATGAAATGAAGCTCAAGAAAAATATGTTAGCAATATCAAAATATTCCTTCAATTCCTAAAAATTCTGTTCTCGGGTCAGCCTGACCACTTTCACAAAACACATCGTAAAAACTCCTACCGACCTCCAAATTGTGTCATTCCAATTTTGGATGATAGATAACTCATAAAAGATCATTTTTCAAGTTATACCTCGTTAAAATTCAACTTATTCTATCAGTTATGGCTTTCTAAAGGGGATAGGGCAGAACCTTCATGCACCATAATTCCAATTTTCATCTCTAAACATAATTCCTCATCATTTAAACCAATAAAACTATATCAAAATCAACTAATCAATTATATAAAATTCCTTAACCCTTGGAGAAAACTAAACCTTAAAATTTATATGAAATCAAGGTTTGAGAGTGAAAATTACTTACATATCATACTTGCTCCCTCTTCTTCTTCTTTCATTCCTCCACTTTCCATCTTCAATCTTTCCAAAGAAATTCCTCGTCTTGTTTGATCTTCCAGCCCCTCTCTCAGTCTCTTCCTCTCGTCCCTCTCAGCCCTCTCTCCCGTTCTCTCTTTTTTTTTTTTGTTTTGTTTTGTGTGTGTATGTATAAATTGGCCCAAAATCAAGAATTGTCTAGATATTTTGGGAATTTTGCACCCAAAGTTCTTTAGCTTCTTGGTTTACTTTATTTAAACTACCAAACTTATAATATGATTCCATATGATCCATCTTATTTAATAGGTTAATGGTAACCTCAAAAATTAAATGAATGCATTTTAATCAAAATTTGACCTTGACTTCATTATTCCGTCTTTGACTTCAGTCCATAAGATTGGGATGTCACAATATTCAAGAGTAACCTATGTCAAGCCAATCAACCACGGCGATATGCATGCATGCTGCGGGGCGGAGGGAACAAGTGGTTGGAAACATGTAAATTGACCAAAGTGCCCGTTAAATTTTGTGTTTCTAGGTGTTCAGCCGTCATTTTATTTAAAAACTCGGTAGGGACCTTTTATAAGAGAAAAGATTGTGTTGAGGGCTACCAATGTCAAAAATTGATAAGTAGGGATATTTTACACAAGAGACGTTAAAGGTAGGGATGTTTAGTGCCAATTAATCATAAATTTTTGAAAAGTTGATTTTTTGAGAAATGTGTAGTGCAGAAACAAAGAAATTTTTTTAAAAATTATGAAAATCTGTTTTTTTATGGAGAATTTGTCATTAACATTAAATGTTGATTTTTTGACCGGATATGCTATATTTTCTTGTCGAATCGCTTGCTCGATTATTTATCATTAAATAACTATTTAATACATTGACAAAAACACTCTTACATTTAATTAGAATACATGGACAAAAAGACACATACACCCCATCAAGTCACTAAACAAGTAACTTAATAAGAAAGAGTAGCATTATCCTTTTTTGACAAACTTTTGAGTACAAACAAAGCTCCCAAGAACAAGCTCACTAGTATTACTATAATAAAATTGTTAATGCCTAAGAATTTTGATGAAATTAAAATGAATGTGATATGCCACGTGAACGAGGGTTCAGATTTATTGTCTCGATTAGTTGTCTCTCTGATAAAAATCTGACATGTCACTAATTTTTACACCTCATCAATTTCCACGAGACACCATGTTTTCAAGTTTTTTAAAGGTTGAGGGACCTATATGCCTTGAACCATAAGTTGGGGTACCAACGTCACACTCGAGAAAGATTACACAAATAACTTTAGTTATCTTTGCTAATTATGTCCAACAAGTTGGCTTGGGTGGATGACGTAAGGAGATTCTAGATTCTCATAGTTTTTGGGGTATATGAATCTTGTCATGTGTCATGCCACATTAACCACCCTTAGTGGCAATGCACTTTACAAAGTGCACAATATCGCAAAACACTTACAAATGGGGAAGAAAAAGGCAAATGTTTGAATGACGTATCTATTCATTTATTCAAACGTGGTATATATTAATATGAACAGAGAATGTGAAAATGACATCACTTTTAGTATCGACCAATTGTTACAACGCCCAAAAATGACCTAATTTTAATTTTTGCACATGAATTTAGATTCTTGAAAGCATCGATCTACACGATCATCTTCTTATCAATTACTGGGTTTGTGCAGTTCAACTTTAGATAAAAGTAAGTTCGTCAAGGGGGCTTCGGGTTGCTAGAATCAAGAAGAAAGTGAGCAAAATGTTGTGAGAGTGACTTGTTGGGCATATTTCTAAGAGATCGGAAGAGCGTCGTGTAGGCACAAAAACTGATTTCTACCTGTTTGTTTGTCAATGGAAATATGACAAACACCTTTCAGTCTGTAACTTTTCACCCACACTTGGAATTGTGATGATGTTTTCACACATATAAACATTCTCACCCACACACTAACATATGCATGCATAGAGTATAGCATAATTGAATAGAAATTTTTTCCTTTTAAAGAGGACGTTGCTTTCACAATCATATTCGATTCTTCTTCTCCTTCAATGCAGAAACCCACTTTTGGAAATATGGATGTTGGAATAGTTTCCGATCTGTCAAATTCTGGTTTTTGTTTGGCGTACTGCAAAATTAAAGGGAAAGTTAGTTCTCGAAGTGGGCTCTTCTCATTGAAGGTCGTTTCTTCTCCTCTATTATGCATCTCCTACGGCTTTTAAGATTTAAATAAGTGCTGGATGTGAAAATTATGCTTGATGTAGGGCGCATAAAAGATTCGTAAATCAGTAAATGTTTGATGAAATTCTTCTAAATTTATGTCTTTGTTAATCCTTTACGCACTGCGATACTGCCTCGAATTCTGTTAAAAGATCAACCTTGTTAAAAGAATAGTCAGATTTCTTAATTGTTGATTATCGTTTTCCTAGGTAAGCAACATCAAATTCTAATATAAAAATTTTGCTTGATGTGAAAATGGTAAGTTGTGCTTTAGTATCTTGAAGTAGGCCATTAGTTAGATGCTTATATGTATCCGTGCACACAGGTTGCATGTATGTTTATGTCTTTATACATATGTACTTATGTTTGTTTCATTATATATATATATATATTTTCACGATTCCACTATTCTTTCTGGGTTTTACAAGCTCAAATTAGAAATTCATTTGGACGGTTAAGTTCCTCCCTTCCTGATAGACATAATAGAGTGTAGAGAGCCAGGATGGGATTATATCTCCAAGTATGAAAATTTTATTTCTGGATATAATATAGGAGGACTATAAATCATAATCTGTAAATGCTGATTTCAAGTGTTGAAATTTCAGGCTTCTTTGGTTTATTGGACTCTGAACTTCGTGTCTGAACTTTGTCAAGTTAGATTTTATAGCTTTAATGTAAAACACACTGATCCAGTGGCAGATTCGTAAGGAGCTCTTTAGTCTTTTACTCATTCAGAAAGAAATCACTGAGATGCTATTTTTCTTTCCACAGGGAAACCATCAATAATTTGAGCATTGTGTTAGCTTGTTAAGCTAGAAGAAGAGGAAGATGTTCTGAAAAAATCTTGGGAATTCGTTTCTTGTTCTTTGAATTTCAAGGTGACAAATTCAAAGTTTCCTTTTTCATTTTCATATTGAATTAACATGTATTTCTTGTTTTTCTAATAGAGGGAGTTCTTATTGTGTTTTATATCAGTATGCAGTGGAACAAAATGAACTCTACATCTACTCAGTTTGTTCCCTCAAGAAGGATGGGTATATATGAAACGATTGGCACGTGGGGGCCTTTGAAAGACAATAACACTCTGGACTCATCTCCAACAATGATTCTTGAGGTCAAGGGAAAACTAGACCATCAGATGCAATTTATTATAATTACTACCTTTGTGTACGTTGTCTAGTGAAACCGCTTTATCTTAATGGTTAAGCTATTGGAGTGGGATACATTAATCCCTTATTATAGTTTATGTCTTCGACAAGTCCCCAGATGTGCAGGCCTTAGTTATATATTTTCCACATATAGCCGATGCATGCACAATTTTCATAAACGGGTAGCAGCGAGACTTGAATCTAGCACCTCTTCCTGCCCATATTCATATTCGATGTCATACTTCTCCCAGAGCTTAAGCTATTCAGGAGAAGATATCTTTCTTTACTTAAATTTAGTCTTTGTGATGTCGACCTGCATGCTAATGGTTATTATGTTTTACATGTCTAGTCACAGGACACTTCCCTTGGAACCGTAGAACTGTCCATTAAAAATAGTCCAGTAGCAAGTAAACCAGATGGGAAGGTAAAGACACTGTTTTGTCGTCCTTTCTTAATTACAGTGAATAATTTCTTGTCAAACATACTACTTTTCGTTGGACGGTTGAATAAGTCTCTGATGTTCTGATTGCTTATAACCTTATATGAATATTCATAAAGAATTATATTCTTGTGTTAATCCACCTCACAAAATTTAGGATATTAAAGAGGCGGAATGTTATGCATTTTAGCCTTCAGGAAACCCCACAACAGATACTCCCGATTCACTTTGTTAAAGGCCTAAAACGTGCAGAATTCTTCATAAATTGGTGGCAACAACACTTGAACCTATAAACATTTTGCCTGTAGTCTGAAGGTTGATTTTCTTTTTCCTCTTCTGAACTTAAACTGCAGTCAATTAGGTTATTATAGTTTAGAGATTAGCTATTATTCTATCAGAATTCAGATTTGAAACTAAAAGAACAGTCATGTTTAATGTTAGTGACAAAACAGAGTTTTGGTTGACAGGTTCTGAGACGACAAGCGCAGAACCGTGAGGCTGCCCGAAAAAGTCGTTTGCGGAAAAAGGTAGAAGGATGTTACACTGAAGTGACAACAGCACAATTTAAAGCCTCCTGTGATGGCTAAATGAGTAAATGCTGTAACTAAAAACATCTAACATGGACTTACTACGACTACATTTTCTTTTATCATCATCAAATTAAAAAATCAGTGTAGCGTGCTACAGAAAATCAGTGATTCTTCCTACCTTATTGGCTTATCAGAATTTGTAATGTATAATCTAAAGAACTTCTGCATATACACTATAAATTGCTTACCTCATTAAATTTGCTTTGAAGGCCTATGTTCAGAAGTTAGAAAATAGTAAACTGAGACTGATTGAATTAACACAAGAGCTTCAACGGGCTAAAAAACAGGTAAAACAAAAATCAGTTCTGCTTTCCACATTTTAGTTCTTCATTTTCGAAATCCATTTTTGTAATATTCAAGCTATTTCTTTTTAATATTTAATCTGTTTTCTTATGAGGAAAATGCGTCTTAGCAGTGTTACTAGAAAGTTTTTTTCTGCAGGGGCTAAAAATCAGTGGTGGTTTGAATATTAATCAGCTAGGTTGCTCTGGAACTATGAATCCAGGTATGCTTGCTGATATGCTGTAGAGATATCTTGATTGCAGCTAAGGTTGAAAAACCGAAAAAGTACGGCAAAAGCAACTGACATTCTTGGTTTGAACCTGAAGGTATTGCTACATTTGAAATGGAGTATGGCCACTGGGTGGAAGAACAAAATAGACAAGTCTCTGAATTTAGGAGAGCTTTGCATTCTGGCAGCGGGGATATGGAATTGCAATTTTTGGTGAATAGTGGCATGAGGCACTATTTCGATCTCTTCACCATGAAAGCAGCGGCTGCAAAGGCCGATGTTTTCTATCTCATGTCTGGCTCGTGGAAAACACCAGTGGAACATTATTTCTCATGGATGGGGGGCTTTCGGCCTTCAGAGCTTCTGAAGGTGACTTGTTGATGCATACTTCATTTCAGCTAGTCATCCACACTTCTCTTTTCATTCTTTTGTATTTACACAGGACGCAACAGTAGGCAATAACTTAATAATTTTACCAACAGGTTCTTTCTCCAACTCTAGGGCCCTTATCAGATCAACAGCAGTTGGAGGTTTGTAATCTCAGAGAGTCGTGTCAGCAAGCAGAAGATGCTTTATCACAGGGAATGGATAAATTCCACGGGATTCTCGTGGAAACCATATGTGATGATCTACTGGGAGAACGAAACTACCTCCCGCACATAGGCGCTGCAATGGAGAAGATGGAAGCTCTAGTGAGGTTTGTGAATCAGGTACATTTGCTCAGATAACACGTTGATTTTCACCTCCTCCAAGACTAAACAGTTAGAGAAAATTTCATGCTTAACTTGCCCCTCATGGTTTTTGTCAATTTGCAACTTTAATAACATGATCTCTCATTATGCGCTAGCATATTAGTCTTCTATTTTTTTCTCAGTTCATATAGTGTTTTCCTTGTGAAAACAGGCAGATCATTTACGCCGAGAAACCCTGCAACAGATTTCTCGCATCCTTACCAACCATCAAGCTGCTCGAGGCCTCCTCGCCTTAGGAGAGTATTTTCAACGGCTTCGCGCATTAAGTTCGCTCTGGGCATCTCATGCTCACAGACCGCCTTAACAATGCAGATTATTGATACTTCTTTTCGTGAAAATGCTTGGGAAGCGTATTGAACAAGACTCAAGAGCATTAACAGGGAACAAGAATCATAATCGCCTCTGCAACTAGTTCCTTGTCCTCTCAAGTATGCACCCCGTTTATGTTCGGCATGGTACACATATTGAATTTGTGAATATGAATAGGAAGTCTAGAAACAAGAAGTTTGCAAATGGACCTTGAGTCTAAAATCATGTTCAATTTTCAAGTCGTTACGCGTATAAATTACACTATATATGTTTCTGTCTCTCTCTGTTTTTTTTTTTTTTTTTTTGGTGTGTGGAAAGAGGTTTGTTCTCTGTATTTCGAATGTTATTAATCAGTTAACCGGAAGAATCTTTAGCAGATTTTATGTATAATCTCTGCCAATTAGCTCCATTAACCAATCTACTGCCATTTTGAAATTGAAAGAAATATACTTCGTGAAAAATGAATGTTTGATATTTGTATGGTAAATGTAAGTCTCACAAAATATATAAATGTGATTAATCTTCACCAGATTCTACTTTGAAACAAACCGAAAGGCTCTCGGCACATGCAAGAACAATAGGGCACATGATGAGACAATATGATATAAAAATTACAAATTTCGATGGAAATTGCTCAGCATATCCTCCTGGAGTGGTTCTGTTCTTGAGCAGGCGCCCGCCCCGGGGGGGGGGGGGGGGGGGGGGGGGGGG
>CAVNYN010288590.1:0-13628 GCA_963692815.1 Nyctanthes arbor-tristis | reverse complement strand
AAAAAAAAAAAAAAAAAGAACATCTGCTATTTTCCTAGAAAATAACCAATAGAAAAGAAACTAGGGAGCTTCGAATGCCATACACTACAAGAAAGGAAGGACAACCAATACAACACGAGAAATAAAGGAATCAAAATTTTTCTTGACACAAGGGAGTCTTAGAATTTATATACCCTTCATGTATTATTCTCAAAGTCTCAAATCATTTTACAGACTAAAATCTTGATCTTAAAGAAGAAACATTTGTACATGAGGGAAGTAAACATGAAAAAAATTCAAAGTTACACGTACTGAAGTGTTCAAACATACCACCTTCTATGGCACGTTGGTGATCTAAAGATCCACCACTGAATTAGAGGAATGTCCTCAGACGCTTCTGCTTGAGAGATCAAATCGCCATGTTCGGAAACTTTTACGTGTCTGTTCCCAAAACATTTATACCAGCAGTGAAGTAACTAAGGAAACTAATAAAAAATGTAATGTAACAGGATAAAGAGAGTTTAGAGGCTTGAACTAATACTGGAAGAAACGAAAATAATGACCTGACCCTTCTTCTCGATGAAATTTAATGATGACTAGGTTGAGGGGGGGTGTGGTTGGGTGGTTGGTGGGGAACAAGAGGACTTCTGATACTGATCAAATCAACCATCTCAGATTCAATAGATGATGACACTATATATATACTCCATTTTTATTACCAGGAACAAAGAAAGGACAGCAAAAGAAGTCACATGCAAGGAAGCTTATGAGAATTTTTGAAACAGGACAAAGAGGACAGAAGCAGATTTTTGCTCTTTTGTTCCCAAACAAAATGGGAAAAAAAGGGATTTTGGAGAACTCCTCCTCCAGTATGGTGAATTTGTCTGCTAGCGAAAATGGGAAACTTTAAGTGGGAATTAGAAAATGTTGTTCTATTGATGAAAATGCTAGATAGGTTATACATACCATAAGAATGCGGAACCCAACAGAGCAAGTAGCCTGTAGAATATTGAACTGACCAAGAGTGGCTTTTACATTTCAAGTCTTCTCAGAGCTTAGCATTGTCACAGATAGAGGAGTGCACTGATTGACAAGTTTTATCCACTTATTCTTTGTCAGTGACGGGCTCTTTCCTTAAATCGTCTGTTTTTGTGGTTGATCTTTGGCTTGACCCAACAGCTCCCAGAGCATCCAGGAAGAACCTTTTGTTTGGAATAATGCCATCTCTGTCCATAAAGGTCAACAATTTCTGTAGTAGCTCCTTCATGTCAGCTTTAGTGTAGGCTTTGTAGAGAAGTTTGTAAGTAGAGGAATCGATAGGAAGCAGTTTCGAATTATGCGCACTATCAAAAAGCATGTCAGCTTCCATAGGCAAATCATTCATGCAATAGACATCAAGCATTGCATTCAATGTTGAAACCTTTTTCTGCCCAGATTCAACCACCTGCTCAAATATCTCCCTTGCCTTTGAAACGTTGTCACAGCATCCATACATTGTAATAAGACACTCGTATGTGATGAAGTTCGGTTTGTATCCCATATCAGTCATTTTCCGGAAAGTTAACTCTGCTTTTTCCCGGAGACGTGCTTTTCCATAGTTTGTGATCATGGAATTGAATGTGGAGAGTGTTGGTTTGTGCTTGGAACGCATCAAGCTCTTGAACACTTGTTCCATCTTTTCAAATTCCTGCTTCCTCCCGTAGGAGTCGATCAATGAATTAAATGTGATAATATCCGGCTTCAACTGCTTGCTCTTCATCATTGAAAGCACAGACTCCATTTCTCTGATCATGCCATTTTTTCCATAGGCATCCATCACACCATTGAAAGTGAAGATATCAGGAGTCACAATGCTCTCATCAAGATCTTTAAACAAAACATTAACTTGATTAACATTTTTGGCCTGCGCAAAAGCTCGCAAAAGAATGTTATATGTTACAACATTTGGTTTACAACGCTCCATTCCCTTCATCTTGTCAAAGTATACCAGAGCCTTGGCCAATGCCTTCTCTTTATCCCGGGAGTGGAGGAGGGCAGAGATGAGTGCATTGTAGACAGATGTATCAGGCCTACAACCACTATTACGCATCTCAGAGAAAAGCCACATTGCCATCCTCATTTGCCCCTTTTTCCCCATAACTGATATCAACTTGGAATATACCCCATTATCTGCGATGTACCACCGTTGTTTTTGCATCCATCTGAAAACCTGGATGTTAGAAATATAGTTAAGAAGGCCCTCATTCTTTTTTTTTTTTTAAATAAGAACAATATTTTAAAAGCTAATTGCGACTTCAATAGTAACACGGGAATGTGAGAGAGGCAGGACCCTTTTATCTCAGGCTTTTGCTTAAATCAAGATACAATGAATCACTGACGCCTCAAGATTTGCTATATCACCCTAAATTATCTTGTTGAGTAACTTATCTGCCCTGACACATACCAGTAAGCCAGCACTCACCATCAGTCAATGGTTAACAATAGCCACATAAATTACAAGAGAAGCAATTACTTCTATACATGAAACCACCAGAAAGGTATGGCACTATGGTCTATTTTTTATTGGGCTGATTATTATGTATCCACAAAAACAATGAACAGCTTTACATTTTTCTTTTATGGATTTTCACACGTTTATTTAAATTATATAGCTAGCCTGGCGTTGAGAAATAGAAATGACAGTTTCGGAAGGTTCACTAGCAGAAAATTGGATAAGGCCGCCAGGAAGAAATTAATTTTAGCCCAATATTCACCAGTTTTCCTAGAAATTTCAGAGATAAAAAATATGGCTCCTTTTCATTCCAACAGAAGTTCATCTGTTTCGGTTCTTGGACGTTATTAGCGCCACATCATGTGCAAGTCTTGCAACTGACATGCCAAGTTCACTGCAGCCCCATAGAATGCTTTGGAGATGCTCTTAGTTATCTAGGCATGTGGTATATAAACTCTAGCAGCAAGATAATATTCATCATGAAAATGATAAAGTATATGTATGTGGCACTAACATAACATGTACAATTCTAGAAGAAATCTAATTCTCCCATGTTAATACCACTCTGTCGATGCTTCTACATACAAAAGAAACTACGAGAGATTTCCTGCTTCCCTTTACAATCGCCTTGGGAGTTCTCAGAGTTGCATCTCAAGGAAGTAGTTACTGACAGATTTAACCTCAAAAATGTCAAAAAGAATGACAGGAAAATAGAGGATCTGTGAAGTGCAAGGCTTCAAGCAAACGAAACTGAGAAAAGGTGAAGCTTAAAATTCCATCCAAATTGATAAGAATTAAAACGCTATAACTAAATACACAACATCCAACAAAACCTTATTACTAAAACGCTAAAACGAATGGCAATTCAAAACTTTTAGCATGAAAAAGTAACATTAGGTTACAAAGAAAAATCCGAAAAATGAAATCTTTGGAGATGGGCCAAACCTCTAGGCATTGTAGCCACTTATCATTCTTCCCAAGCTCTTCAAAGAGCATAAAACAGTGTTCAGTTCTCAAAAACCTAGCATACTTTTCCAGAATAGTCACCAGAGGCTTTTTCTCTCTGAAATTTCTCAAGACTGAACTAACGAGCTCCTCTGCTTCTGCCTCCGAAGATGAAGAATTCTTTCTCTTGGTCTTTCTGGGGCCCGGATTATTCTTGGGTCGGACTGACACGCACACGGAAACGGGTCTGATTCTTGGAGGTGGACAAGGGTGTTGAGTAAAAGCATGATTTGATGAAGAAATGAAGGTGAGTTTGGATGTAGGAGAGAGTTGCAGGGAGTTCGATGGGAATGTCAATGAGTTCAGGGTCATTCTGGAATCTTGCTAATCGGCGGTGGAAGTGGCCGTGGGTTTTCAGAGGCTGAGCAGCCGCTTTGAAGGGGAGGAGGCAAGAGGGGTTGCACTACCGTTGCGTTTTCTTCTATAAAATTGCAGATTGAGCCCTAAACATTCTTATGAAATTGAATACTTCACCTAACCTTTCTAATGGAGAAGTCTAGTGCCAAAAGTTTGTGTCAAGCATAGCAGGCACTAGGCAGTGAGCACGAAGAAGTGCTTGATAACTTTGCCCTCTCAAAATTTGCAACCCAGTCCCCCTTTTCTGCTTCCAACTTTGTAGCCATGTATTTCTCAATCTATTTAGAAGATTTGGGGACCAAAATGACAATTAGGTAAAAAAATTGAGGACATGCACGTTTCCTTAACTTTCAATCAAAAAATGAAAAATTAAAAACGGGAATTGAACCCGACGTGAATCGAACACGCAACCTTCTGATCTGGAGTCAGACGCGCTACCATTGCGCCACGGATCCACCTCGAAATCGTATTCATCTTTTATATCATATCTTTTGAAATATTACTAATTCTCTTCAACTATCTAATAGGGACAATGCTACTTGGATAAAAGTCTATACAAAAATTCTAACAAAACTGACACATGGCACAATTTTATTTTTTAACACGCTCTTCCGATCTCATCACTTTTATATCAACACCAATCACACATCACACATGTACATTTTGTCTACCTTTTTGTGCCTTGTTCATCTAATAGACGCGTTCAGTTTCCCACGTCACAAAGTCTTCAAAATTTCTAATCGCTATTCCCATGTAAAAACCACCGAAAATCCACAATCACATTCTTGAAATCCCTCCAATTTTCAGATGCCTAAGTCAAGCTCTCTACAAATTCTTCCCGTCAAATCCTTTTTACCCGTGTTGAAAGAACCCTAATGCCGAAAGTTTCCTTCTTCCAAAGCCTCAGCCTCGTTGGATGGTTTTGGTAGTCGCAATGGATTGTTGTTATTGAGGCAATAATGCAGTCTAATTTGTCTGGAGTCTTGTTATACATTCTCATGAGATGTGATCTATAGCAATTTGTACACCCCACGTTTCGCCTCCATAAGTAATTAAGTTCACTGGAGTTTGGCTTTGAGTTGTATAAGCTGGTGTTTTTAAACAATCCATCTTCAGCTCCTTATAAATCTATTATGCCCTCCTGGTTTTCACTGGCACAATACAAAGTGCTGAATACTGGAAGTATGTTTTAATGAATACCACACAGGGATTTGTTTGTAGGAAAATAATACGTTGAAATTGGGCTAAGGGGTTGAATCAGGTACAGGTTGATTCAAATCCGGTCCTCCTCCATAAGGCTAAACAGTTAAAAGTAAAATGTTTCTAAATTTCATCCTTAATAACTTGTCCCTCATAGTAGTTTTTATTGTGCACAGCTTTCATAAGACCTCTCATTATGCACTGGTGTCTTAAAACATTTTGCCCTCAGTTTGATTGTTTTCCTTGTGAAAATTGGCAGATCAATCTACGTCGAGAAACCCAGCAGCAGATATCCCGCATCCTTGCCAACCACTGAGCTGCTTGAGGCCTCTCCTCACCTTGGGGGAGTATTTCCAACATCTTCGTGTGTTAAGTTCATTTTGTGCGTCTAATGCTCGCAAACCGCCTAACTAACAATGAGAAACATATGAGAGTGATGGAATTTTTCAAACTGAACAAAGAGGCCAGAAGCAATTGCCTCGATCTGTAGAGAAGTTTGTAAGCTGAGGAATCAATATATAGGAAGCATTCTCCGAGTATGCGTCTGGTTTCCATAGGCAGGGCAAGTCGTTCATGCAGTAGACATCAAGCATTAATTGCATTCAGATTCAATACCTTTTCCCCCTCAGATTTAACCACCTGCTCAAACATCTCTCTTGCGTTTGAAATGTTGTCAACACAGTATCCAAACATTGTAGTAAGACACTCGTATATATGTGAGTGATGAAGTTTGATTTGAACCCCGTAGTTTCTGTTAACTCTGCTGTTTTCCATGAGATGAGACATGCTTTCCATAGTTTGTGATCATGGAATTGAACTCATTAATTAAGCTTTTCCATCTTCAGTTTTTGACATTCCTTTTGGTGATTGGATGAGTAGTCACATATAGAGCTTATTCTTGGGAGATTTATGCAAAAGAGACAAGAAAAATTATGTATTGTGGACATGTAAAGAAAGATTATTGGTAAGTGTGAAAGTTGTTGCTCTTTCTTTTTCTATTTTTTTTTATTATATGTGTTGTTATTGATTTGATAAATTTTTACTTTTTCATAAAGCTCAAAGAACAAGCTTAATAGTATTTTTCCTGTGAGACCACATTACGAAATACAGCTCTCTGAATCTTCATCACATTGAGGAAAATTGACACTGGTTTTAGATAATAGATGACAAGTTAGAATTCTACAATTTTTAATAACTACACATTACATATTTACATTTCAGTTTTGCCAACTTTGTTTCATCTTTACTACTTTTTAATTGCGTTTAGATTCATAATTTTTTTTTCCTAAAAATTTTATTCTCAACCTTCTATCAATTATACATATATGGTATTTAGTCATGGTTGCCTGTTAAAATTTCACTAAGAATTGTGTATTTAATTAAGACTTTTATAGACATTTTAAGACTTTGAAAATCTTAAGGTATTTAATTGAGACTTTTTTAAAGTCTAAAAAAGTCACAAGGTATTTAAATTGTACAAGACTTTTTAAGATTTGTCTATAATCTAGACATTTTAAGACTTTTAAGAGAAAATATAAATAGCAAATCCCTTTACAAAATCTCATTTACAATCAAGAGATCTAGAAAAACCACAAAAGACAAAGTAAAAAGAGAAGAAATGCAACTTTGGTTCTTCAAAATAGGGTTTCAAGTGTTAATTGATTTTTTCTTTCTTCATAAGATCTCGTAGGAGATTGAACAATTTTACTGATCTCTTTGATAATTGATATTGAATTACCCAGATTTGGGATAAATATATTGAATGAATATGTGAACGATGAGATAAGATTTTTTTTTTTTTTTTAAATTCTATCAATTTTTCCATGTTACTAGCATAGATATGAAGAACTATTTCATTATTGTGGACATTTTTTAATTGACGGTTGATTATACCTTTTTATTATTATGAATAATTCATTATACCTTTTAGTGATGAATGATTCATTCATCAATATTTCGTATCCTTATAATAGTATAATGGATTATACATTTTTATTATTATTTTATGTCAGCTTTGTTCCATATCAGTATTCATGAAACCTCAAAGTATTCTTATAAAGTTGTGGAGCGGAGTTTGTGGAGGCAAAATACCCTTCCAATTAGAGTTTATCTAATGTAAAGTCAATATAGAATGTCTTAGGTGTATATGTGTCAAAGAATTTTGACATTACATTCAAGAAATTCTCCAATACAATAATGTCAACATTGCATATTTGTCAAGTTATTATTCGTGATTTAAAAAAAAAAGAGAGAGAGAATTTTTTTGATTGGATAAATTAATGATTGATATTGTCTCTCCATGATAATGTCAAGCATTTAATGTGTTAAATAAGCACTTTTTTACCAATTGTTAATTTAATTGTTCCTTGATTATGACTATGCATTGGAGATACTCTTAGGGTTTTGATGCAAATTAAATTTTTTATGAAATCATCATTTTTTTAAGAAATAATACAAAAGTTGATATGTCCTAAAAAGTCTTCAATGAAAGTTTAGAAAAATCTTAAATGAAAATTCACAAAAGACTAAATATACTTTTCTCGACTCCCAATAAATTCATAAAAATCAAATTAAATCAGATAAAATCTACAAAAGTTTCATACTTAAAAAAGTCTTTAAAAGTCTTAAGAAGCCTCAATTGAATATACCCTCTTAAAATACTTTTAGAAAAAAAATCACTAAAATAACCGCTAAATATATTACAAATTAGGAAAGGAGTAACAATTTAAAAAAATACGAATGTATATTTTTTCACAGCTGTTAAGCAATTTAATGAAATTTTTGAAGAAAAAGTTTCTTTGAGAACAAGAAACATTGTGATCAATAGAAGGACGATGAAAAAAAAATGCAAAGGAAAAGCACTTGTGAAAAAAATGTAAATTACGTAGTTCATTTAGTAACTAATGTAGTGTGAATATATTTTCTTGAAAATCTTCAAGCACCTTTTGGAGGTGTTGTTACAGCACCTCCTACCCTATGTGGCATCTATTGATGCCCGCAACGTATATTTTAAATTTATGTGACGTGCATCAATACATGCCACATGGGGTATGAAGTGCTGTAACAGTACATATAGAAAGTGTTTAAGTGTTACCGTATATTTTCTAATAATCATATATATTCTTAAGACGTTGAATACATCTACCAAGTTTTCTAATAGAATAGTGCCAAACCTTTGTGTTGTTCCCAATGGTTTCTAATAGAATAGTCCAAACCTTTGTGTTGTTCGCAATGGTCCAAAAAATGAAATTTTTCCATGAAAAGATAAAAGGTTATTTATGTTATTTGACAGTTGTCTTTCATTAACTATTAAAATCCCTTTCTAATTATTGGAAGTGAACATAAGTGGGTTGAGAGAATTTTTACAAGCAAATTAGTGGACAGCGAATGCGAACAAAGGCTTGATTGCTTTTAATTTCCCTCTCAAACTTTGCTACTTCACCCCCGGTCCCCCCCCCCCCCAAAAAAAAAAAAAAAGAGAGAGAGAGAGAAAAAAAAATAATAAAAGAGAAGATGGCCACGAACTTTGCCGCCATGGAGTGCCAAGTGCCGGCAAAAATAAACACGTCATGGACTGTCTCGATCTATTTGGATGATACTGGGACCAAGCTAACAATTGAGTAAAAGTGTTGCGATCTCTGATATTTCACGTTTCCTTAATCTTGTACAAAAATGGAAAAATCTTGAGAATTGATTTTTTATAACAACATTAGTTTTAATTTTGCTAACTTTGTTTCATCTTTACTCCCTTTCACATTTATATTCAAAATTTTTCTCCCTAAATTTTATTATCTACCTTCTATCGATTAATACATATATATTGTAAAAGAATGACGGTTTAAAAAAATATGATTGTATATTCTTTTTATAGTTTTTAAGCAAGTTCGTGAAATTCTTGAAGGAAAAAAAATCTTTAGTAATAAAACATTGTAATCAATGGAAAGTCGATTGAAAAAAAAAAAAAGGCCTGGAACAAAAATGTATGATAATCAAAATTATGTGGTTCACTTAGTAAATATTATTGTGTATTTTCCCTATTAATAATCCTATTAAGAAGTTCAACAGTTTCTACTGACTTTTCTAGTAGAGATGTTCAATGCCAAACCTTTGTGTTGTCCACAGTGATCCAAAAAATAGAATTAGTCCATGGAAAGATAAAACATTGTTTTTGTTAGTTGACAATTATCTTTTATTAACCATTAAAATGTAACACTCTGAGTAATTTCTCTACTTTAATAGTAGTACATTCGGGATAATAATTGATTTTAACATTCAACTCTAAGTAATCGATGAATGAAATCTTATAATTGGGTAACTAGTCACGACATTTTATAAGAATTTGAAGACATTTTGTTTATTTGACGAAAATAAAATAATTACTCAAATTTTTGTCAATTACCCCATATCGGTTACGGAGAGTTTTCAAAAAGAAAAACAAAGTATAATCGGGTAACAAAGAATGCTTAAATTAAAAGAGTGACACTATAGTATTATAATTGGAAGACCAATGACTTAATTATAGAAGACCTTAAGTTGAAGGACTCATTAGGCGATAACTGGAAAAAAATTTAGGGACATTCGTATCCAATGGGAATTGCTCACATGAACTAAATCTATAAGGCACAATTGGCAACTTGATTTGTGGAAATGAACTCTTATGCCTCCGATTGGACCCATTTTCATTGGTTACTTATAAATTATCTATGGACATTTGAACATTTTATCATAGGTAGAACTCAAGAATTTTTAGGAAATAGTTAAGCAAAATTCATCCATAAATTGAGCAAAGTCTTGAACACATCCAAAAGACCTTCAAAAGCACTCTTTTAACTCTTCAGACAAGATCTCTTCCATATACACATAGAACCCTCATTTTAAAGAATACTTTGCTTGAATATATCAAGGATTTGGAGGTATTTCATCACTCACAAGCCTTTACACATTTTTAAAGATATAAAAGCCAAGGTGAGTAATTCATTGTTTTGGTTTCCTTTGCATGCATAAGTTTTAAATAAGTTCCAAATAAATGTATGTGTTTTGGATAATGTTGAAATGTTTTCTTGCATAAAGATTACTAGAGTCCCTCTACCCATTTTGTATTGTTTGCTTTGATTTGATCCATGCTATGTCTCCAAGATAGGATAAGTAGTATGGAAATTGGCTATGGAGTAATGAATGATTGGCAGTCCCGTAAAAGCCAATCGAAAATTTGTTACGAATCTATTGTATTGCTATTGCCATATTGGTATTTGAAAGGTAATAAGGCACCATGGGTAGTAGGAATCTCTAGTAACTGGGGCCCTATAATGCATTAAAAAGATTTGTACATAGTAATGTTTCGTAAATTTGTGATATAGAATGATTTTCATAATATTATGGCAAACCAAAATACAGTATTACTAACGGGGTATTTTATACTCACTTAGTGTCTTCTATCTTTTTTATAGATGATCTACCAAAGAACTTATAAAGAGGCAAGCCGAGGAGTTGAGACTTTCCCATGATGTAAGTATGATAATGCATGTGATGAGACCGACCTTTGGGCTTACTATGAGGATGCTCTGAAGTTCCCGATGTACTTAGGGACTTCATATAAGTACAATATATATTGTGCCTACACCCTCACTTTCCTTCACTATGACAAGATTTGGAAAGACAAGCCAATATTTTTAGTTTAATTCTAATTCAATACTAGTGTAGTAAGAAAATAGAGATAGTAGCATAGATATATGAATGTATGAAATCTAGGGTAAAGACATTATAAGTAATGCAGTGGTATAATTAGAACTTTTACTTAGATTGATGTTTTCATTTTCCATGTGGAGACCCCCGATCCTCTATACGGTTAGTTAATGAATAAAATAGTTTTTATGAAATGAATTGTGTTGCTTGTGTATATTTACTGTGACATTAACTCTTGACAAGCTTATTACTACATATATTTTCAAGTGAAACTATTTATGCAATCAAATCAATAGATATGAGAAGTAATTCTTGTAACATGGACTTCAAAATGTCCCTAGAAGTATAGACAAGTTTTTGAAATGAAAAAGATATTTCGTGAATAATATCATCACCTAGATAAAGACTTATGAAACTTATTTGATTTACATGTCACAACCCTCTTTAAGCCTTTGTTGGATTAAAAGTCTATAAAAGCTTACCCCATCACCTAAGGAAACCACTTAACATTATTTGGGAAAATAATGGGGATCTGACATAAAATCTCTTTGTAATTATTGGAAGTGATCATAAGTGATCCCCAAAAAATGAATCTATGTGTACGTTAATTAAATGACTTAAGCGTTTGGTTTTTATTTTCCCACCTAAAGTTGGGCTTTATAAGAAATCTATTGATGTCATATGTTTTATTAGATTATACTTGATATAATAATTTGGTACATTTTCCGGGTTTTCATTTTCTCTCCAATTTATCTTCCCTTTTTTTCTCTTATCCGGTCAATCTCTCTCCCCTTCGCCTTTCGAAGATGACAAATTGATTTGCTTGACAAATCTCTCTCTATACACACACATTATTAATTTGCACTAAAGAACTGATAATATATATTATTAATTAAATGACTTTACGTGTTTGGTTTTTATTATTAATTTAAACCAAAGAACTGATTTTTATTCTACTACCATATTGTTAAAATTATATCTTCTTTTTTGATGATATTTCAAGTAAAATATTATTTTGTCAAATATTTGATTTTCTCGTGCAACGCATTGGTAAGAAGCTAGTAAAATAAAAGAGAAGAGAGCTTCGGAACATATAGTGCCAACAAAAATAAACGCATCCTCCTGATCTAGAGTCAGACGCGCTACCATTGCGCCACGGATCTACACGATGAGAGACGTCCTCACAATTTATATATGCTTTGACCAGATTGTCCAACGGCATTACCAAATTCGATAGGTGTGACTTGTGTCACGCCCCGCTTGTGAAACGTCGGGCGAGGCTGCTCGTGGGCGAGGCCGAGGCGCACGAGGGGTGCACGAGAGGGCCGAGATGGGAGCACACGGGCAAGGCCGAAGAGGGCGCCGGCGTAGAAGGCGTGCACGAGAGGGAACGTGCACGCATGGCCGAGAGGGTCGGCCACCAGAACGGCAGCACGCGGACATGACTGAGGCACACAGGAGGTGCGGGACGGCATGGGAGATGGCACGCGGGCATGACCGAGCAAAGACCGGGAGGACCGGTGCCGCACGGCAGGGGACGTGCGGGCAGGGCCGTGATGGACGGCCTAGAGGACGGCAGACCCGGAAGGACGCGGAAGGATCCAGAAGGTTCAAGGACGTGCTAGAGGGAGTGCGTTCCGGAAGGATCCGGGGCCGAGCGTTGCTAGAAGCCTCTAGAATGGTGCGGGACGCGTTGAGACGGGTCGGCATTCTAGGAGGATCCGGGGCTGGCCGGAAGATTCCGGAAGAGTCCGGAGAAGACCAGAACGTTGGGGGACGTTCTGGAGAGACGGAAGACCAGAACGTTGCGGAACGTTCTGGAATGCGGCAGAACGGTCCAGAACGTGGCAGAACGTTCTGGAGCGGTGTGGAAGCCGGTGGGCCGGACCGGGCTGTTCTAGGTGGCTCTAGAACGTTCCGGCCATGTGTGGATATTTGTAAATAATTGTAGATATTTGTAGAGGGTTCTAGAGGGTCGATCCTAGCCGTTGGATCGAAACGATCTCAACCGTCCGTTGAGGAGGTGAGATCTATAAATAGGGGCAAGGGGCCTCATTTGGAACCAAGAAAGAAGTAGTGGAAGCAAGCCTTAGTGTAGGTAGAGTGTATAGTCCAACCGTTGTAACGTCGTTCTCAAGTGTATATAGAACGGTTAGCGTTCCTAGCTAACGTCGGGTGCATTCTTGCCGAGTGTGAGTCGGTTGCCGAGTGCGGAGTGCTAGCACCGGTCGAGGGGGAGTGAAAGGCTGACTTAGCGTTGTTTTCAAGGGTCTAACGAGGGACGACGCTAAGGCCGCGCGCTACTTTCGTGTGCCGACGAAAAGTGCGTGACACTTGTGAGTCAGATCATACATTCCGCCGGCGATCCGTCCCTCCACCGCTCCACCGCCTAATACCTACATAGATCGATGTTGAGTCTTCCACTACGCTCCTCCCATTTCAAACCCACCCCACCGTTATTTTATCTTTTGTCTCCTCTCTTTCAGAATCGCCATACTAATTCTGCCACTCCAAGCCCAGCCACAAAGAACCTAGTACTCTTCAACTACCTAGCAGACACCTTCAATTTCCCCCGTTCCAAAGCCCTCAAAATCTCGAACTGTTATTCCTACATAAAAACCACAGAAACTCTACAATCTGTACTACAATACTTGAAATCCCTTCAATTTTCTGATGCCCAAATCAAGCTCTCTGCAAATTCTTCCCCTTGTATCCTTTTCTGCCGAGTTGAAACGACCCTTATGCCCAAAATTTCCTTCTTCCAAAGTCTCGGCTTGTCGGGATCTGGCTTAGCCCATTTTCTTTCCAAGAATCCTCATGTTTTGACACGTAGCCTTAACAGAACATTAATACCCTGCATTGACATTGTCAAGAAAGTTTTGGGCAGCAAGGGCGATAAAAATCATGATTTGAT
>CAVNYN010288589.1:0-21950 GCA_963692815.1 Nyctanthes arbor-tristis | reverse complement strand
AAGTACTTTTTCATTTACTAGTTGTACACCCGTGTATTGTATGGACTAGAATAATTAGTAAAAAATACATAGTAACTTGAAAAACTAAATAATCACAATTTTATTGCGTAATGCATACTCACTCATATATATATGTTACTAATATATATAAACAGAATCGAATTAAAACGTATAATATTTTCACTTTGCGCAAAGTTAATTAAATTGTCATTCATAGAACAATGCTTTTAAGTAATAAAAATGAGAATGAAGAATTTTTTTAACATAAAATTAATTTCATGTTGAGTATGGAAACCAAAAAACTATGGAAAACAGAGCATAAGAAATTTATGTAACTCTAGAATTATCCTACAGCTACATTCTGTTTATGTATATTAGGGTGTAGATGATATTCATTTATTAAAATGAATTATTTTCCACATTTATTCTCTACCATATATTATTGGAAAAATATTTTTCGCATCTCCTCGTATATTCTATAAAGAAATCACTATTTCACTAAATCTATTCTAAAAAATTTAAAGCATACACCCTCCTAATACAAAAGAGAAAAAAATCAAAGGAAGCAAGATTGCAACAAAGAATAAATTCTATATGATTTACCTTTAACATTAATCTTTAACCACATTCCGCTCTAAAAAAAATTAAGAAATTTTATTTTTATTTTTTGTTCTAAATCATCATCCTCATCATCAAAATATATATATATATATATATATTTTTTGTGAAACTATCAAATATGATTACTATTGAATCCCCTCAACTAAAATTTTTGTTCTAAAAGAATTTTTTATTTTTGTTCTAAATCATCATCATCAAATATTATTACTATTATATCCCCTCAATTTCAACTTTTACCAATATATATTTCCAGAAAAAATAATAAATTAAGTATTAATATACTAAAGATATAGCTATAGGGTTTATATCTTGTGGTTTATTTTATTGAGTTAAAGTAAAAGTTTTGATAATGATTTAATTTTATTTTATTATTATACCATCAGCCTTACGAGTAGACACTTAATCGAATTGAGAAGGAAGACCTAATAACCCAACACTTGAAAGTTGTATATCAACTGTTAAAATTTGGAAGAAATATTAAATCTTTAAAAATATTCTAAAAACTAATAGAATAAATATAGGAGATACTAATAGATAACAAATAGCATATTATATATAAAATAAAAATATATATAATTTGATCTATTATTATAAAATAAAATAAAATAATAGCAAAATCCAATTAATGGATAAACTAATCGGATAAACTAATAGATTATTATTAATAAAAAATAAAATAAAAGAAATGTTATGAAATAGAAGGAAAAATACGAAAAATAGAGAGTAAATATAAAGCAAACTCAAGAATTCTGTGTGTATCATTACGAGAATCCAGGACCCCTATTTATAGATACAAGTCTAGAGTTTTGGAAATACAATAGTCATTCATAATATAATTAAATAATTTACAACACTCCCCATTGAATGATTAAGCTATAGAATAATTGCCTTATTAAAAACATTGTTTGGAGAAGAGAAAAAAATACCAAACCAAGAAAAAAATGAGCAATTGATTCTGAATAAATTTGAAGCGTTCAAGATGCTGCCTCATTAAAACCTTACAAGAAAAACCCAACGAGATAAAAACTAGTCGAACAAAAAAGACTACAGCCGCTTCCCCTGAATTCGTTTAATCGTGGTCCTCTTGTATTAAATCATTTCATTAAATCTTCAATGCTTTTCAAGACCTAATATAGAAAAAACCCCGTGGGAAAACAATCTGAGTGAAAGAAAAATACATTATTCTTTGATACGCTGTTATAATTATCTTGTTAAAAACTTTGTGAGGAAAACCCAGTGGGATAAAACCTCAGTCAAGGAAAAAGTACAACACGTATCTTCTTTATCTATATTGACAATCTGTACAAGACTTTCAGTTCTTTATATGCTTTATACGTATCAAATCATTCTGGGATTATACTATATTTATGATATTTTTCATATATTTCTAATTGAACACAACATCATATTTTAATTGTACCACCATATATAAGTATCTATTGATATTTTATTGACATGATATATATTTTCAAATGACTAGACTGGTGGTCATAACATATTGTAATCTACTGGATTACACATTTTTAATTTGTTTTGACCAATATTCTATGTCATTAAATTTTTTGATGAAAAATTAATTCATCATCTTAGCAATTATTGAGCTCATTAATATTTATTATTGTTGACAACTATTTCTTATCAATTCCATTTAATTCTTAGTGTAGACATAACACTTTGAGATCTCTTTTATTTTATTAATTTCAGGTACTTGAACCACTTCAGGGGTTTTCTGATCAGTTATATCTGTATACTCTTCTAGAGTATTATGCATCAATATAACCATCATATAAAATATCTTCTCCATATTCGATTTCTGAATATTTATTTTGGAATCGACCGCATCATTCTTCAGTCACGCCATTAGTACTCAAATCCTTATATAGGAATTTATATCAATCTATCGTAGCATTTAATTTGGTATATACTATTGGTAACCATATAGTTAGTAATCTGAAATGCAAAAATGCAAACTATCTTGCAAACTTCAGGTTTGCATTATGCTCTACGAGGATTACAAATACACATTGTATATATTTATTACCAACTATGAATTCCTCCACTTAATGTTGAGAAGACTTGGCGAATAAAGCAACAATTGACAAATCATATTGTAACATATCATCCTTCAGGAATGAAAATTAAATAAATGCTATGCAAAAGGGATTTAAACCAGGACATGTATTCTAAGTATTCAAAAATACTCATCTCAATTGTGTAGTAGCGATTATATGTAAATCGCATTTACAACCTTTATTAAAGGGTGACTTCTGACCGTAAGCCAACAATAAAAGGGGGGTATCATATAAATTTTAAATTTGGCAAATTTATTAAAAATATCGCTGCTATCTATGAAATATTGATTTCACTCAACTACAAATACTTGTTCTCATTAGAGAGTATAGCAAATAACTTTAGGCATTTACCAATTAAATTTTCTAAACCACAGGCAATGAAATATCCCAAATAACATATAAATAATTAACAATCTCTGGATATGGCTCACTAACTAGTTCGAGCAAACAATCTCTAAAACTTTATATATGAGATGTAAGGTACGTGTGACCTCTAGTGGATCCAAATATTCATATCATATATTCTAGAGATCTACACAAGAGCCCACAAAATTCACCCAAAAACTTATTCCAAAACATTTAGAACCATGTTCCAAAGTTAGTTAGTGAGGATTTTATAATCAGTTGGCCTTAAAAACAAGTAATACATAAGTTTCGAAGAATCTTCAAATTCTTCGAACCATTCTCAGTATTTTAATTATTAATAAAATTGGGATGGTCTGACCATTTATGCCAAATAAAATACTCTTAAACTCTTCCGATCTTCTTGTTCAATATATAACAAGTAAATTTATACTAATACTCTATAGTACAAATTAAAATAATTAACATGAGTTAACTATTCTGAAGTTTTCAAATAATAATTGAACTTCTTGTTCAATATTACAATCTACAATATTTTGTATGATTGCCGATAAATCTTTAACTTATATAATATCTTCAGGATTTATACCAAAATTAATTCAAAAATATCACTATATATTTATGATATAAGATTACTTGTAATATTTGTTGAGATTTGTACTGTGAGTACAATAAAATATTCTTTTACAAGATATATTCATGAAATCTTTCAGATTTCAAATACAAAATTTATGGATATCAAATCAATAAAAATCACAGAATCATTACATTTCTATGTTCTTACAAACATTTTTCAAGAGTAATATGTTACTATTTCAATCTAGATTCATATAAATTTACTCTTCTGGAGTAATATAAATCTAATTAAACTATCACTTATTCAAGAGCAATGGTCTAACATTCTTTAGCATCATTTAAACAGTAATAAAAGAATCATTGAAATATTAGACGCAATAATTTTTCACTTTGATGATATGTAATATTCAACTAGAATATCAATGTATTGTGCATTTGTCTATGAAAACACAATAATTAGTCTTACATATTTTGCTCTTCGAGGGTACAACATAATATTCAACTAGAATATTATATTTTATGGTATTTCTTCAAGAAATCCAATAGATTACACATTTCATAACTCTTCTAGAACCTAATGTATTCTTCTAGAACATGAGATATAATTGTGAATCTTTCTATAAAAAAAATATCATAATGTATCATAATAATCTTCTAGATTATTAATGAATTTGAGATATTTTTCTTTTTTTTTTTTTAAAGAAATCACAATAATAATAGGAACAAAATAATACTTATTTAAGATATACAATAATAATAATGTTCAAGATCATTACTAGAATTTTAAAAGCAGTAATTCTTAAGAAACTACAATCAATAATGTTTTCTAATATATTAGGCTTTTTAAGGGCAAATCTATTTTATCGATAACAATCTTATGAACCATCGATAAATTTCAAAAATCATAATTTTCCAGAAAAATGTGACAAATATAAATTGATAATTTACTAATAATAAATTAAACAATCATATATTATACATTAGTATAGTAACTCAGATATCATAATATAACTAATTATCCAGAATAAGAATCACTAATAATATGGTTAGAACATATGAACTTTAATAAACTCATTCATTTACACCATTGGTGTATGAGATAGGTGACAATGAAAGGAAACCGATCAGATAATACTTTTGTAAAATTTAAAGCCATGAAAACATCTTTTGTTCATAATGCACATAGAAGAAACTTATCTACATTTTAGATTTAAATAAAATCTTCTAGATTTTATAAAAGATCTTTAAGAATAACCACATGAGATTTACTAGATATAATTTATCTAAATTCGCTCTTCAGAAGTAACATACATTTAGTCATACTCAATGTAAACTGTTACTGCTTCTCAAATAACAAAGAATTTTAATAATTGTTACTACTTGTTCTTCGTGAGCAATACATTTCATACTCAATAATTTACACGACTACTACTACTACTACTACTACTACTAGAGTAGTTCAATATTATTCTAACTTAATATCTGTTGCAATTCGTTCTTCTGGAAAAAATAATATTATCTTATAGTACTAGTGCTAATATGATTATCCAAGAATAGTCAATAAATTGTTGGGTTATGCTATATTCTCTTGTCGAATCACTTACTCGATTATTTGTCATTAAATAACTATTTAATACATTGGTAAAAACACCCTTACATTTAATTGAAATATATGGATAAAAAGACACATACACCCGTACCAAGTCACCAAACAGATAACTCAATAAGGAAGAGTAGCATTATCCTAAATTGTTTCACTAAATTTAAATCGGACAACGACGTGCTCTTCATGAGCAATTTTACTTTTCATTGTTAATTAGTATTGATTTAAAACATTATTACTTTCAAAACAATAGCTAAATATTCTTCATAAATATTTAGCATAGATCTTTTATATTATTATTATTCTCCAAGAATAAATAATATTTAACTAAAATATAACAATAAATGTGCCAATATTAGAGTAACAACATATTAGTTCAATTATAACAATCAATATATACAATAAATATGTATATCTAATGTAAATAATATAATAACAATTATAATAACAAAAATAAAAAGTACGATTCTTCAGGATCAAATAATATATGCTTCCAAAATAAATATTTTGTTTTCTTCAGGAAATCACAATTAATAATAAATAAATCTCATAATTTTGAAAGCAAACTATATTCTATCAGAATACGTCTTTAGCAAGTATAACTTGTGTTTCTTCGACACAACAAAGCATTCTATATCAATAATATTCAAGAATATCCATAAATATAGAATTTATGTTTCTTTTGGAAATTATAATTATTTACACATCTTAGTGCTATTATATAGTAAGTCATATTCTTCTAGAATATTTAATTAGATAGTATTTCAATTCTTAAGGAATTACTATGATGCAATCATAATAAACTTCAAGATTATTAATGTGATAGAACACTATATCTCTATAAATATCAATATATTTATTATAACATATAGGGATAATTATGTGAAATTTTTAAAACTTTATTCAATGAACAACGTATCAATTGAGATGTATGGATCTATAGGATTTTATCATATCATGAGTGGAATATAATAAATAATGATAAAAGTGGGACAAATAGTGGCTTTCATATTTACACTAATCCATAATAGACTGCCACAATTATTTCAAAAAAGAGAAATGATCAAGAGAAAGTTCATTATCTCCTTTACGTTGTACATAAAACAATAGCATGACATAAAGAATTGAATGCCAAAAATTCATTGAATTGAATTTTGGTTTTCTATCCCTATGTATGCACATAAAGGCTTGTGAGTCAAATTAATATCTTGAGATCAAGTCATATATGTGACAAAAGCAAAAAGACAATGAGTTTGGCTTTTTACACCATAATAATAAAAATTTGGAGTAATCTTACCATTAAATTAGCATACCTTTCCATGGACATCTTAGAAATTTCTTTCCATTAAATTGATAGATTATTTTGTGAAGTAAATTGGAATCCACCTCATCATTAAATTGGAAGAAGATCCCGATAAGATTATATGTAAACACTAAAATAAAATAAATCAAATCGTCTCATATGCCAATAAGAAAATTCAATCCCTTGGCACCCGACTTTTTGAAGGAAAATCATATTAATTATAATTTTATTCGTGAGTCATTGTAAAAAAATATAAATGCAAAATAATTGAAGAATAGATCGTGCTGATAACGTGTTATGAAATAGAAGGAAAAATAAAAAAATAGAAAGAAAATATAAAGCAAACTCAAGAATTCTGTGTGTATCATTATGAGAATCCAAGACCCCCATTTATAGATACAAGTCTAGGGTTTTTGAGGTACAATAGTCATTTACAATATAATTAAATAATTTAAAACAAGAAATATATAAAAGTAGGATAGTTGTTTTGGCGAAAAAACCTGTATATGACTACTATCATACTTTAATATATATAAAATTTTGCCAAATTTGTTTTATAATTAGATTGGGAATCAATATTTTTTTTAAAATATTTGTCTGCTGTGAGATTTGTCTCTCAATATGTCTCGAAAAGACAATTACTCGTCATTGGAGTAGACCAAATTTTAATTTTATATATATGTGTGTGTGTGTGTCCACATTTGTTAAATCGGATAAAATTATAGCTAATTAGAGTTTAATGACATGATCCTATGCCGTCCATCATATAAAAGTTTGAAAGTTAACTAATGTAATTAGATCACGTCGATCTTGTCAAGGATCTGCGCTATCTTGATTTTCTTAAATCAATTCTCAAGTAAAATTCATTTTTTTAACGAACAAAAAAATCGTTTTGAACTACATATTTATCTACAACAATAATTTTACACGTAAAATTATATATATTTTTTATAACTTTCAACCACATTCTCTCAGAAAAACTACTCTTTGCAAAATTAATTCTCAAAAAATTAAAACCATACATCCTCTAAGTTTAAAATGTTAAAAGTATAAATAAATTGATTCTTTTGCAAATCACTCTTAAAGCAAGGCGAATCCTACTTTATTGCATATAATAATAATTGAAAAGATATCATAGAAACATGATCTTCAAGATAATAGGTTATGCAGATTTGGTGCACGAATAAAAGCAAATGGAGTGCAATAAATGTATTATGACCTAATCCCACACAAGTAGCATAAATACTTAATTATATCATTCAATTATCCCAAAATTATTAAATTAAAATGAAAATAAAATACATGATCACATTCCAAAATCAATTATGTAGTGTAAAAGCATCTTGAATTTAAATAATTTATTATTTAAAGAACATAAGCTTCTAAGAATTTCAGAAAAATATATATAGTCTAAGAATTTTTCCCCCTTTCTAAAAGATACTTTATTGATTAATTCGTATCATTTTTAATGAATGATGATAGATTAAAAGGAATAAAATCTTAAAGAAGTTAAACATATGAGGACTGCTCTCGTGATTCTTCAGAACATAACCGTAAGGTAATGGTCACCGCGATAGGATATGTATTAAAGTTATTAACTATTACGTTGGTATAATATAATATGGATGATTATAGACACCACACTCTTTTATAACTGCACTATATTTTAATTCCATTGCATAATCTTAACTTTTACTAATTATTACATATATTTTCCGAACCATTTTTGTCACAATTTTATTCTTGAAATTTCATTAACTAGCATATTTGGTATTTGATAAAACTATATATTGCAAAGAATTAGTTAAGAAAGTGATCAAATATATTAATCAGTAAATTATAAGAAATACTTAAGTACAATTATTTAGTTTTATTTATAATTTGAAAGTATGAAGACAGAAAATTTTGGACAAAACTCGTTCTTTAAAGTAAGAAGTACTAATATACAGAAGATCATAGAAGAAGAATATAACAAAAATGATGAGGATATATATGTAAAAATAAATAATGTTCAGAGGTTATTTATATAATTAAAATGTGGTGCATTTATAAAAAACAGTGGTGTCAATATATTTTACCTTATAATTAAGTGGATCATTTATTTATTTATTTAATTCTACTTATCATTTAATGACACATTAGATGTCACATAGATTGGTGTCAAGCACCACTGGTGCTACATAGCATTATTCATAATATAATCAAATAATATGAAAATATATTAAAAAAATTTTATTAGGGTTAATTTTTTCCTTTATAAATTAATTTTTAAATATGAAGAGTTAGTGCATATTATCTGTGGTCTGATGACATAGATTTCTAACACTCGTCATATTAAGGATTCGATTAACACTCGTCATATTAAGGATTCGATTCCACTTCCTTACAATTTCCTTTGTAATGCTAAAAGAAAATTGATCGAAGTTTCATTACGTGAAATTTAATTTTGGATTTAGAGTTTGTGACATATTCAGTTTAAATTACTACGATCAACTTTAACTATTGAAATTAATTAGTTTTTGACAAGTACATTCTGAGCCTACTAAAATTATTCTATATGTAACAATCAAATACTTGAGAGCGATGGAAAAACTTAATATATTTGTGATTTGTCTGCTATGACGTTACCTAACAATTGTCAGCTTATTAAAAGCGCAAATTAATAAATCAAGAATATATCTTGCCTATGATATTTTAATTAATTAATTAATTAATTCTCACTCTTCTCATATTAATTTCTTGTACTTCTATTTTGTGAGAGAAGAAAGAGTATAGTTAACTTGAGAACAGGTAAATATGAAAATAAACCATTAATTATTAATGGATTATTGGGTCACTCTAATCGGTAATAAAATTTACATACACAGAATTAATTTTTACTTTTTCATTTGGGTGACATTTGTTTCTGGCCACAAAAGACCATAGTCTTCCAATGGAGTTCCATTATTGATATAACTTTTTGGTCCTCCAAATTCTGTAACTGCACCCACCTCTTGTTCATAGGGATCCATGTACCAAGTTGCCATGCCACCACCTGGTAAAGAATCGACAATCTCCAAATCCATCCATTGGAAGTCGAGATCGGGAAGTTTCGAGAAATCCACATCATTCGATGACCCATCGCTTGACGATTGACACTCCATCATATGATCATCACTTTTCTGTTCAAGACCCTCAAATGAATAACAATCACTAGTGGGTTTGATTTCGGCCTCCAAGGATCGGATCACATTTGTTAATCTCTCATCATCACAATCTTCGTTCTGTGATTCATCAAGAAGAGACATGAGAAAATTGTGATCGACATGTGAACTCTCAATATCAAAAAAGTCATTGTATTGGCCATCAACCGAATCCCAATTATCGCCTACCATTGAGGCCATATTCTTCAAGAGATATAGATATTTATATACTAAGGAAGAGAATTAACAAAAAAATTTCAATGGGTTTGTGAAGTTAGGCAGTCCACAAGATACATTGGCTCCCCTCAAAAGCATCATGCGTTTAAATAGGCAAATTATTTGAGTGCCAAATAATTTTCATATCCCAAAGACAATAGATGACTAGAAGAGGCACATGGCTTAGTGGGCATCTCCCACTTTTCGTATGTCTACCCTCCAATCAACCATATATGTTTAATATAACCCACCAATCAATGATAATGAATTGAAAAATAATTTTGGGGGTCGATAACCAATACCTTCCATCCAATGAATTCGATCATATATTGTAAGTTGTAATAGGTACCTCAACACCTTTTTCTTTAGGAAGTATTTAATGATACCGATACGTTACTGTAGATGAGTTAAAAAGAACATTATAAAAAGAATTTGTGTTACAATTTCGAGATTATACATTAATTAAAATAATATATATTCACTTAATTTAGCCAAAATTTGGACATTCTTGAATCATAGTCTTGTCCCTTGTGTTTCTAAGTTAAAATTTTATTACGAATTTTATACAGATAGTCATTCTATGTGCACAATAATTTATACAATATATATGTACACTTAACAAGAACCTATTTATTTTTACAACGATCACGTCATAGATAACAAAGATGCTATGGAACAAACAATCGGTTTCATGATAGAGCCAACCAGACCAGGGATGGAGGTAGAAATATAGTTCAGTTGGTGCGAAGTCTAGAAGAACATTTTTAACATGTAATTTCCCTTTTTATGGGCTTATACTTCGGTTTTTTTGTTACGTTGCTTTTAAAGTTAGTCACTTGAAATTTATAGAAAATAATTTTCAAACAATTAAAATTTACACATGATAAATTTTGTTCATATTATTACTAAATTAAGGAATTAGGTTAAATTGTTCAATATAGTTTCATAGATTGTTTAATAAATGAACCAATATCGTTTTTCAGTTAATTAATCTACAGTGTAATATGATTTTTTTCTTTTAGAATAGTACGAATTAAATTCAGAGGCATAAATCAGCAGCTAATGAGACGATTGCATGAAGCACTAAATACTTGCAATTGAATTAATATATTGTAAGTAGGAATAAATAAATTAATTACTAGGCTCAAAAAAATAATAATGATTAATTATATACACTAGTAAACCCAAAAGAATACCATTTTGTACACCTAGTTACTCGTAAATTTTGGAAACAATAGATTCCCTTTATTTTTGGAAAAGAAGAGCATTTCTTAGAATGGAAACGGCATTATAGTCATTACATGTATATATTTTATAATAATATCTCTTTATATTTGTATTTGTATTTTCTCTCTCTCTCCGGTCGTCTTCTTCCCCATATTTCTTTCTTCCACCATTATTGACAAATCAGAGCTCCACCTTCGGCAAAAATTTCAGAAATCCAGTGTTTGCGACTGCACCCACTCATTCCCATGTATATCTGTCCCTGAATGTGTTAAAAAAATATCTACAAAATGTCCTCATCGTATTCTGTCGCATTTAGTGGTTGCCATAATCGAACCAATTGTTGGTTCTATAGGGTGAACGGCCAGTGTCAGTAAAGCTTGATTTTTAGTAGGGATCAATAGTATTAATTATTTTTTGCTGAAAATGAAGCTTAGTACGCTGAAGATTATCTCAAATAATAATAATAAATAAGGATAATCCTACTCTTCCTTCTTGTTTGGTGGCTTGGTGGGGGTGGATGTGTCTTTTTATTTATGTATTTTAATTAAATATAAAGGTGTTTTTATTAATGTATTAAATAGCTATTTAATGACAAGTACTTAAGTGATTCGATAAGGAATCTAACATAACCTTAATAATAATAATAATTATTATTTTATTAATAAAAAAGTAGCAGTGGCAACCAATCATGTGACTTAGTATTGAATATAAGGGACCACATATCCACTTATGAAGGCCAATAAACATTGTGAAAAATGTACCTTTCTACCACCAAACGCTTCGTAGGGAAACAAGAAAAGTCGTTCATGTATGGTCCAAATAAGGTAGGATTAAAGACAACCAATATCTTTAAGATTATGTTAGGTCCAATAGCAGCAAAGTTAAGTGAACAAGGAACTTATCATCTTCCCAAAAAAAAAAAAGTGAGTCCAAAAGAGGAGATAACTCAGTAGTTAAAAGAAAAAGAGTGAGTTAGTCTCAATTGAGCTGGCAGCCGTAGGGTGAGAGTTCGATTTCTCTCAGTGACAAGGTATAGAATGGATTCTTTGTGGGTATCAGTTTAACAGTAGCCCTCAGATCCCCCGGGATTTATATCCTCCACTAAGCTCTAGGAATAGGACAGTGGGGGCCTTAGAGTTGGGGTTCAACCAAAAGAGAAGACCTAATAAATATATATGTGGGCGTTGGGTCAGAGTCATGCAAAACCCAATTTTATGACACCATCTTTGATACATTAGACTAAATAGTATTAGATATAATATATACACACACGAGAACTCAATTAGAATTTCATTATTGTTAATTAATACATTTAGCATCTCCAGTACCAGGTCATAACCAATTAAGTGTTTATACATAAAGACTATCATATACATCGTGTCATGCCAATACTAAGTATTTCATTACCTTTTTAGGTCACACACTTTTATTCTCTAATTACTTTATACAATAATATACCATTTAGTACAGTCTTATATATGAAAAATTTTAAATACAATGTACACCATATATACTTTGTTAAGTGCGTTCAAATGCTTACATGATCGATTGACCTTTCATGTCAAATCAAAAAATTTATTCCCTTTTACGATACTTCTATTGAAGATAATAACTGGAAACTAATTACCTTTTGGGGGTTAAAGCACCCACATAATTACTAATTGGCTAAAGGAAAAAAGCAATATTTAGGTAAAGTAAAATAAAAAGGGTTAGTGGAGCTTAAGTAGTCTAATTTATATATAATTCCCAAGTGGAATATATTGGATAGATATTGCACTAATTAGAGGTTGGGCATGAGAATTGGACCGGACATTTGTCTGGTGTCTAATTAAGATTCTTAAAAAAGTTTGGGTTTTGAAACCAAAGATTGGTACTAGAAAAATTCTTCCACTACTTATTATACATGTATATATATATTTTTTAACATAAACACAAGGCCCATAGACACGGCACAAAGACACTAACGCCATTTAACAAAACCATGATAATTTTGTTAGATGCAAAATAATGCACTTAGCTTGAACTTTGTATTCTGTCCCCCATACCTTTTAACTCATTGATTGCTTTTGCTGCGTATTATATCTAAGCTTGCCCCAGGTGGTTTGGTTTCCCCTACCTTTTTAATAATACTGCTTATCATTAGTTTTTGTTTAAGTATAATTTCAAGTTACTATCAGTCAAAGTTAGGGGTGATTGCATGTTAATTTAATTCGATTATATCTCTCAGTTTGAATCATGGAATTGTTTGATTCTCTATTAAGATATGTCTGATTCTTTAACTTTAAAATGAAAAAGAATCAAATCATACTTAAACATGGCTCTCAAAGCTTGAAACTAAGATACCTTACTTTTAGGGTACCTTTTGTCTCAGATAAATTTTAAAATGTCACATATTGTAATCAGAATAAGATAAAATAATATATATTCACAAATGGAATAAAGATATATTTGTTTAACGATTATGAATAAAAAAGATGAGTTGAAATTTGTTGGGCCTTTCACTTATTCTTCCATAAATTTTCATCACTTCAACACATTGATGTTGTGTCTTAACAAAAGATTAGGAGAGAAGCAGATTTTGTAGACCTATCATAAAATGTTTTACTATCTTTTTCGCTTTGTCATAGAAAGTTTATGTGCATTGCAAATTTGTTAGAATGACCCTAAGTTCTGCATGGTACAACTCACTATTTTTATTTATTTTTTTTAATTCAAAATTCTCGGTAAGAGGCTGAACCTTTAACCACTAGGTCAGTCTCTTGATCACATGCTTGTTATTTCCATAGTTTCTCAAAATTGTATTCCTTTTTTACAATGAAAATAGGTGCGTGAGATTTCATATATAAATATAACCAGGGAATTTATGCAATGATCTTTAAATTATAAGTCAAAGTAGAAAAATGGCCCCATTTACAAACTATTCGAAAAGAGTAGATCACTTTTACAAAATATATCATTTATACAATTTTCTCAATTTCATGTAAATATCTCAATTACCCCAACCCAAACCCGGAACTTTACTGGACCCTAATTAATTAAGGGCTCACATGAGCGTTGCAGTCACTACAACAAATGTTACATACTATGTCGTCGCAATAGATACCATGTAGCGGTGACTATGTCGATTGTGACGATTTTTCATCGTCGCAATAGATACCGTGTAGCGGCGACTATGCCGATTACGATGATTTTTCGCGACGACAACTTTTGATACTATAGGCCCGTACTTATAGCCTCCTAGCGACGACAACTTAACTATGTCGTCGCTATAAACTCTACGTTTTTGGGCCATAAAAAAATTTTGACCCAACCCGCCCCCGTAACCCAACTCGTTTCTACCAAATTTAATTGAAGCATTAATTTGCCTGTCTCGAACTCTGGACCTCCTCTTTACACCCCATGCCTTTCACCAATTGAGCTAAAGCAACTTTCAATTCAATGCTTACAATTAAAATATATATTATATAAATTATTACAACAATAATGATGAACATAGTATCTATAGTAACGAAAATTCGTCGACATAGGGCTCAAGAAATGTGGGAAATCTTCTCGCCAATCATTTAGCGACGACTTTTCGTTGCTATATATGCCGCCGCTATAGGTACTACGATGTCGCCGCTATAGATGAGACCTGTAGCGACGACATCTAAATGTCGCGCTGTAGATGGGACCTACTGCGGCGACTATTACAGCTGGACCTGTAGCGATGACTTTTTGTGTGGTCAAAAATTGTCGCCGCTGTAGGCAACATTTCTTGTAGGAAATGCCAAAGCATAGGTGATTACACTTATAAATTTAGATGAAAAAGAAAGATATAAATCACATGAGTAATTTTCCAATGAATATCATACTCATTTCTTCACTTCAGCACCATCTCACACGTCTTAAGAGACAGAGTCTAACATCGAAAAAATACTAAACAAAAGATCAATATATAAAGTGCTTCAACTATTCTCCTAATTAACAGGTTAACCTTTAAATGTGGAACCTCAAACCTTAGCATGGTAAGCACAAATGCCCTAACAAGTCCACAAGCTCCGAGGTTTTAATTTTCCAACTGTCCACCGCTTTTTCCTTCTCCAGCATTACTTATCTTCAAGATTAGTGTGCTCCATTGAGCCATCTTCTTCCAAGGCATATTGAGAAACAAAAGTCCTCCATCGAAAAAATACTAAACAAAAGAATTTTGTCTCTCAATATACCCTCGGCCGCAGGATTGTGGCTCTGCATGGAGTGGAATCTACCTTACCCTTAATTAATTAATTAATTAATTTTATTTCACCTCGCACATAATTTAAGATTGACTTTTTTCGCAATTATAATGGAAATCCAACATGTTCACAAAGCCTTATAAGACGTGACATTTGTGCAATTTGCACAGTATCTTTTATATTTCCGTAGAATTATAAATTGGCTTTATCAGCGGAAACTGATACAATTCCATAGACGTCTGTCATAAACGCATGTGATACACTATAATACTTGATAGCAGGTTAACATCAACAGTATCATTGATGTGTTGTGTTTAAATACACACTACACAAACATCTAACACTATTTGTGACACGACACGAATAAAATTATATCATTTCCCTTTTATTTGCATACCCACGATGCATAGTTTTTGCTGCAAATGAGTTTGATTTCACAATCCTCGTGATGTGATCCCCTTGTATTGCCATTCCACCAATCTTGTCGGCTTTGCCTCATAATCCCATTAGTTCGTTCAATCATTTAGCTCAAAAATCATTATTTGTCAAACATTTTTAATGCATGTGTTCGCGAAAAACATGGTGTAAACAGCATGAAATATTGTGAGTTACTGTTTTCTTGTTTTAACAAATTAATTAGATAGTAATTAATGAGAAAAAGTTGCAATTTTAAAACGGTTAGTTATTTTTAAAACGGTTAGTTACTGTCATATAATGAGTACGATAATATACAATAATAAAAAAATAAGCAGATTTGTTTTACGTGAAAAACCCTATCAGCTCAATCCCTCAACAACCACAAATCTCTATTTTCTTCAAATTTGCGACACCGCAAACTTTCGGATTGAGTCAAACTAGAATCCGAGTCACCAAACTGTCAAACTCTAACAATTAAGAGACTTCTTATTAATTTGTCAATTTACATGAAATGGACTAGGTGCTTCATGTTGGCTAGGAAAGAAGATCTACACAAGCTTGTCATACGTACCACATAGACTGTGGTTTTAGTGACTATTAGGCTTTATAGCCCGTATATCAAATCATCTTAGTGGCAACAATCTTGATAGGTGCTAGAAAGATATAAACCAGACCCACTGCTAAGAGTAATTTTAATTAACTTAGTCATAATTGTATAAATTTTCTCAATTAAAAAGAAATTATATATAAATTATTCTTCTAGAGTCTCTTCTTGTAAAATTGATTTAGCCATCTTGAATGTTTACAAAAATTTCAAAAACACAGAGCAAAAAACAAATGAAACCGGTGAAAAAGATTCATGACCGACATTAACTATATTCCCGCCTGAAAAGGGTGCGCCCCATCTGTATGGGGGCGAGCAGGGAAGGAGAGCAGCCATAATGAAACCACTTGTAACGTCATAGTAAAAAGGAAAAACTGGACACATTTGCAGTTTCATATTCATCAAAAAGTATCAAAACCAAATGAGCATGTAGTAATATGGAAGTGTAACATAACTATTGAATTCTAACAATTGATTTAAGTATTAATCTCTGTCACAAAACATGCTAAAAATAATTGCCAAAGCTACAATTTGTAGCCAGTGAAAATGAGTTATAAGATCCAATGAAAATTCTGGCTCAACTTAGAAATTTAACATTCTATCGAATCAAACTCAAGATCTTGTTGATATAAGAAAAATAGAAGAAATATATATGATATTGTAACAAGTGAGTTCATAGCCACACATAAAGAAAAGGGGTGGGGGTGGGGGGAGGTTATAACCCCGTTAATTAGCATCAGAACTGGAATAAATGGAAATGAGCTATATAGAATTGTCTGAAATACGTAGATATATCTTTTTGCTTACTTATACTAACATAGGCATATTTTCCATTTTATACATATTTAAAAATTTTCTTTTGAAATTTATACACAAAAACACATGTTGGTTAGACTTACAACTTAACATTCTAGTCATCGGCAACGGACATTCTTTGACGGATGCACATCCGTGGGAAATTTCAGACGGATAGGATATTGTCGGACATTCTGGTGCTCATGATTTTTGGGGCTTTTGCCGTTTGGTGCGACATGGAGGGAGTTCATCAAGAGGCAAGAGTTTTTTTTTTCTTTGTAATTGCTGTATTTTTGTGTTTGAGTGCTGATTTTTCTTTAGAAAAATTGTAAACCTTGGTTTCACATCAGAAAAATTGCTTGCAGTGGCTGGTGCTCACGAAATTTGGGGATTCTGCCATTTGGTTCGACGTGGAGGGAGTTTCTCAAAAGGCAAGAGTTTTTTCTTCATAATTTCTGTATTTTTTTCTTGCTTAACATCCAATTAATATTTGTTATATATAGGCATGAAGTTTTTTGTAGTTGACAGTGATATATATTTTAGATAATTTAATCCCTAATTACCTCGGTAAATTATAGTCATTGAGGCTTATTTCCCATGTGAATCAATTGGAAGGCAATGGTTGCAAGTTAATCAATGATAGGTATGGTGCACATATATATCCTTTCATAAAATTCCAAGTTAATGAAGTCTAATTGGACATGCTAAAAACTATACGTGTAAAAGTGAGGAAGGCATGAGATGATTAAGAGAGAAAACTTTTGATTATTCATTTGTCTTGCAAAAATTCAATGTTTTCTCCCAACTATCTCATAATTTCTTTATGCCGTGATTACCACTTGAAGATGGTCTAAATACTAGAAATATACAGTCCGGTCTAATTACTTTGGTGGATAATTCTATAGAATTTTCATTTTTCTATCCCCTTACAAACCCATAAATTCACTCCTCTTGGAATCTTTTTTTTGTTGCCTAGATTTTTTCCCCTATACAATTTATGATTGCAATAGGATTCCTCTCTCTTATCCAGGCAGAAATAAAGTAAGAAAATTTAAAAAAAAAAAAATATATATATATATATATAGAGAAGAAAGAAAAGGAAATTTTTTTTTTTTTTTTGTGTAGAGTCATAATGCATATGTATATATACATGCACACAACTCTATGTGTAGGTATATGTACTATTTTTATTGATGTTTAGATATTTATACTATTTTTGCAATTTAATGGATAAATTTGAGATTGTGTTTTTCCAATTTGTCGAAGAAATTGGCAAGTGGGTTATACGTAATTGTTAGCGAAAAATGGAAGTTTTGCAGAGTTAGGATAATATAATGGATGGGGGCTTGTATTTGATTCTTTGTCTCATTGCATTGAGTATGATCAGCAATGATGTATGTGTTGTGCAATTGTGTATATATATGTCCATCATAGTTTGGTTCTCGTTACGGTGTAAAATGAGTCCATTGAAATGATTTGATATATTAGTAGAGTGTGAATTATCATTACAAGTTTATAGCAATGGAAGTTGTGTTGTAATTATTATGGGAAAAAAAATTATTTTGGATTTGAGCCCTCCAACCTAACAGGCTAAACATCTAGCTCCAGAGAACAAGCCCTAGAGATAAATTTTTTTTTTTTGTATTTTTTTTTCTTTTGTCCTTATTCTTCTTCTGCTTGATTTACCTCGAAGATGCAATTGCAACAATATTTAAACAGTTCTTTGAGTATTTATTTGTCACATGATTTATGGATTTTGATTAAATGGAAGTTGTTAGCTTGAAATCTGGAGTTGGAGTTAGCAAAATGCACGATTAGTTGTGTAAGAGCAAGGGTGTCTAGGTTGATTGTCATACTCAGCTTCCAAGAACGTCATGACTTATCTAAGTTGACAGGTGTTTCTATAGGGAGTTAAGCATTCAACTTATTTTTCCCTTTTGTTATTTGTATAGCTGAGGATGTGCATCTTCAAAATGATATTGTAAATTGAATATTGATGTGTCTTATAATGTGTTGAAAAAACATTGTACAGAATTATATTAGAGATATGCCAGTTGAGGTGGCCATGTACTTGAGTCTTTTACCTATCTTAGTTATATCCACTTTTCCTATGCTCTTCCGATCTCTTCCGTGATGAATTTGAATATTCTTATTCATCATATATTTTTTGCTCTCATTTGCCATATAATTACACTATCCTGAAACAAAGTAAGAAAATAAGCTATACAGAAATTACAGAATAATAATAACACATGAATTTTTTCTATTTTGATTGGAGGTGGTATATTGGTGCTGCTGCCGTTGCCCAAACATATAACTGAAATATATAGCACTAGAGAAGGACGTAGATGGATTTCACACTTCAACCATTGGCGAGCTCCTTGCCAAAGACTTCATGGACTGATATTTAACAAGAAAATTACCGATTTTTAACTTAATAAATTTCTGGCTTTATAGAAAGACAAGAAAAGAGTGAAATTCATTGGATTATATGTAGAGTCTCGGTGATATTAATCCTTTTTTGACGGGATGAGTAGCAAATGTTTCATTTGGATAGTTTTGGGGGCAGAGGTCCCAAACGGCATCACCATTAGGTATATGTGTAATTACAATAACTATAAATGTTTGTCAACAAAATGGTAGCAAAAATATGTGTAATGCATATGACCCACCAGTATTATATTAAGAGAAGATATGAAAATAAGAATGATTTTTTTTTTTAAGAGTAAATCAAAATGAAAGTAAAAAAATCTTAAAAATTGATAATAAAATTTTTAGAGACACTAGTGTATCCATTTGGAACTTTGAAGACTTTCATTAAACATATACTTTTTTTCTATAAACTTTCATTAAATACTTTAAACTTTTATAAATTTATTTATACGACAATTTTAGACTGTTATTATTTTTTAAAATATTGTATACAGTTGTAATATTGTGTTGAACATCCTCCGATATTACTAAATCATCAATTACAACCCAAAGTAGAAAAAAAATTGTACATAAAATTAATTTTAGATGAAAATAAATCACTCTAAAAGTACGTATCAAAGAACATATTTTAATTTCCTTATTTGCCCATACATTTTTATGAAAAACCCAAGTTACCCTTAATTTATTTATTATTGTAATCACCATAATCTCTATATATATATATATATTAATTAATTAGATGAATTAAGTCTGCGGTATCATTTACCGCAATTTTCCTGCTCTTTTCTTGTGGTGGAACTTGCGGTTCAATTGCCAATTTTCTTTTTTCCTATTTTTGGGAAAAACCTTTAAACCTTGACTGATGCCTTTATTATATTTTCTTTCCTCGGTTTACGCATTTTATCTTTTCTTTCCTTTGAAATTCAAATCTGCTGATTCCTCTCTTCTAATCCTTTGTCTATATCCCTTTAATTTCGCCCCTTCCCATTCAATTTATTCCTCTCTCTTCGAAGTAACTTAGGTTTTTCAAGAATTGCAGGTATTAATTTTTTCGATTTTCTGGGTCGCAGTGAATTTTTCTAAAGCATTTTCGCTGGATGCCACTTTCGACAATCCGACCAATTTCAGTAGGTTTGTTCTTTGTAGTGTCACTTTTTTCCCCTCATTTCTGGCTCCCCATTCTGCTGCCATTTCTTTTGATGGTAAGTTGGACTCTTTCAATCAATTTAGAAAAATTCTTCCTCTGTATCTACCATAATTTTCTGTATGTACACATGTATATGAATGTCACGCACAGGGACGAAGAAAGGCTACTCAGAATCTTCTGTGAAAATGGCGTCAGTGAAGATCGAAGTGGAGGATCCCTTGAAAAAGGACCACGGTTCAGTCTACAGTTTTAGTAAGGAACTTTCTAGCGATATATACATCTTAATGTTTGAGCTGATTTGTTATAAAGATTAATGAAAATAATCGAAATTGGTTTAAAAAATTGTGGAATTTCCCAGTGGACGGATATGTGCAGATTGCGAGTGATGTCTTCTTCTTCTTTGGCAATATATGAGCCAAAGCATTATATGAGAGAAAACAGCAGATTTGCAATAATGGTTCTACAAATATTCTCAGCTTTTTTATTGGCTAAATTAATCTGTTATTGGCTTAGGGTGATGCTTTGAGAGAACATGTAAGGCAACATATTTTGATGTTTTCTCCCATGTATTGATTCTTTTGGAATACAAGTTTAAATATGTTGTTATTCTAATAAATGCTATGCTGTTAATTCTACTTCTAGATCTAATACTTGTTTAGCAGTTTCGTCATAATCCATTTTATTTAATCAAAATTTGGATTTGATTTGAATTGGGAAGATGAAATTAATGGATTCATAGTTTCTCTATTCTTATGAATGGTGAGATCTCAGGTTTCTCCAAGGCTCAGAGAACAATTAACGGGGTGATTTTCTTAATTCCCTTCAAACAAGGAAGTCACTGAACAAAAATGTACATAACAAGGGGGGCAAGAACCAATTTGCACGATGGGCATGTCAAGAATTGGATGAAACTCAACTGACGATACACTTAAAAGATGGACTTGGCAGGTTAATGGGATCTCAGAAATGTCTTATTCTTGAGGCTTAGTTAAAGGCTGTTGCTATAGGTTTAAGTCTCTATTAGCTGCACGGTTACAGAACTATTTGCGCTGAGATCAAAACCAGTTTTTTTGTTCACGTTATTTGGGACGGAAAACAGGGCGTCGGGACTACAACACTCTACTTCAGTCTCTAGGAAGATGGACAATAAGAACCTCTATATTTTGGACACAGGGGA
>CAVNYN010288588.1:0-19687 GCA_963692815.1 Nyctanthes arbor-tristis | reverse complement strand
TTGAAACGATGCTTGTTGGTGCTTAATGAAATTTCAGAAGTGGTATGAAAGTTCATTAAGCACCAACAAGCATCGTTTCAATCCCATTGCCATTCTTCATGTCTCGCTCATTTTAGATTTGCTTTCATTTGGACCAACTAATCGTGGATCACAATAAGTATTCATGAGCTTCGTCAATTACAAGCTTTTTTTAATTCTAAAACTACTCTATTTCCCTCATGGACTTGGATTTTTCATCCATGGTAGTCTTTATTTGATCTAAGGAATGGTCAAATTCAAACCAATGACATTTAACTATGGTCAAATACTATGCTGGCTGGCCTTCTATCGGAAATCACTGACAGCTTGATCTTCCGTCAGAACTCACCGACAAACCAAAGCCATTGGTAATCACCGACAGCCAGTTAAAGTCCGTCGGTAATCACCGACATGGCTATTACAAACAGTTGTTTCCGAGAGCCTCTGGCCTACGGTGATCACCATTACCAACAGATTAAAGATCGGAAGAGCACGGATTTGACCGTTAGTAATCGGCAGTTTTCTTGTGCTTAGGGATTTTAGTCTTCTGATATATTGAAATCGATGATGATAGAGCAATGAAAAACGTTTCTGATCTATAAAATCCTTTAACAATCAATGAGCATTGCATCAATCTTATGTATCGCCATTCTCCACATATCTAGATCATTTGAGGTTTGCTTTCATTAAACCCACTAATCAGCATAGATTACAATTAATATTCAAGTGTAAAACTACTTGTTTCCCTTGTAGCCTTGGATTTTACATCCATAGAAGTCTTTATTTCACCTAAGCAATGGTCCAATTCAAACCAATTACATATGACTACTTTGAATTGTTATTAGTTTTGATGACTTTACTATATATTATTAAATTCCTAATTATGAGTACACGAGATTTGCACGGCTTATCTAACACACTATTAAAATTAATTGAACCTAAGAATTTCCAAATTGTGAAATTATTGATGTCATAAATATTCTTTTGAAATCTGTTCTTTAGCTTACTTTTCTATTATATGTTTTTACATATGACCAATGCGTTCATATGGTATGTGTTTCACACAATCATTGCACGAGTGATCTTTCAATGATACATGAAATCAATGTACTTCTAAGTTCTAGCCATTTAAAGAAGCTGATGTTCTCAAAGAGATCTACTGGCTAATACAACTACTTACTTTACAATTAAAACAGCAGAATCCATTTCACTAAATTCTTGCTTATTTGTGCTACGGCCCCTTGTACCCTGTAAAGGAAGATCAGTTAACTCCCGCCCAAAAATTTACAAGGGATTGGCTGGTGTAACGACTGATTTTACAATTAAAGCAACACAAAAACATTCCATCAAATTCTTGGTCATTAATTCTACTCTCGTATGTACATAATAGGTATTTGATATTTACCAGATATGGCAGTAGTCATAAGATCAAAGCGCTAATTGAAGATTTTAAGAGGTTGTTCAAGCAACCCCTTATGCTCTGGATGGCCACTTTTCTCCTTTAAAATTCGTGAGAGAATAGAAATATATCATTTCTATATCCATCAATTAAACCTCTATCTGCATGCTTCTTAGCTAATGTACATCTACTAATGATTAATTAATTATCGTTAGTTTGTCACATAGTGGTCGTGCATATTTTAGATATTACAAAAGTGCAACTTATTTGCAATGTGCACCGGTATCGCACATGTTTCACACGTTCATTTCTCTAGTGATTTTCTAAAGATACATCACCATGCAATTTAGACTAATGGAATATTATCTATATCTATATATATATATATATATATATTTAAAACAAAGGTAGTTGTATTTATATGTACCACTATTTTCCCGCTTTTTTATGCGGTGCCTATAGCCACTTCAAATTCTGTGGTATATCATCTAATGAACTATTTATGGTAATTTTTTTAACTTTTTTAAACATATTATTTTTTCCAACTGGGTTTCCTTAATTTATTCACAATATTTTCTATAGTTTTTTTCCTAATTGGGAAGATTTTGATAAAATATCCCCAATTCATGCAAATCAAAGCAAATTCTTACTTATAGACCATATTTAGAATTTGATGTAATTTTCCAAGTTAATTTCTAAGACACATCATAAATTGGGCATTTTTTTGGATGTATCACAAATTGTATGAGTGATATATGTATTAATAATTGTTTTCTAAATAAATAAATTAAGCAAAAATAGAGTGGCTGATATTTAGTTTGTTCAACTAGGTGTTATTATGATATTATTTCTACATCAATTAATTTCATGTTAATCACTTCACGGTTTGCTGCGGAAGAGTTAAACTACTAATTATTTTATAATTATTACTAATTAATTTATTTATTTTTTATATAAGGAGATATAAGGGAAGGGAGGGGACAATAGGTGCAATTCGAACTTGGAATCACTTATTCCAAGCTTCATCATCCAACCACAAGCTATAAATTGACCCCACAGACTGCTAATTAATTATTTTAAGAAATAATGTAATTTTTTTAAATGGCTAAATTATTATTTATTAATTTTTGTCTTTATAAATTTATGAATGCCGATAAAATTATATCATCTTAGGCATATTGAAGTTGTAGTTTTTTGTTATTTTAAAAAAAACTCAAGAAAAAATTAATAATCAATAAACATTGATAGCCAAAAATTACTCGCTCTTAATGTGTTTTATTAGAGTGTGAGTGTGTGTGTGTGTGTATATTGGGAAGAGGAGTTGTAATCTCAACGAAATCCTCTAATACATATTTTCCATTATTATTATCTATAGTTTTTTTTAAAAAATAATTAACGAGAAAATTAGGGAAAAGCCATAGATCCAACATGGGAGGTTATTTATTACTGCAATAACATAAGCAATTTTTGTTTATTGCAATTACAATTTTTTAGACAATAGAGGGAAACAAGTTGTGATTGATAATTCTATTATTTGTATCGTTATATCATTTATTAGTAGATTTTCTGTGCATAGCACGGGTACTATATTAGTTATTCTTTAAAATTCAGAAATGAAATAATATAATCCATTGAGATATGTTGATAGGATTTCATTAATATGAGGAAATCCATTATGGAAATTTGGGGCGTTTTTGTAGAAGGCATATATGAAATAATGTAACATAGTGCGAGTGCAGTTTTTTCTTTTCCTCTTTTATCTTTCAAAGCTTTATTTTGCTCAACCCACCATCCGCTTTCTAGCACGACTTTAGCCACTCAAACTTCTTTTTCTCAACTTTGAGCATCTTTGATTTTAGTTGCAACTCTTGCCTCTTTCAACTGCGTGGTGTTGCCTTCTCCAGATCTCACCTTCCTTCGTCTGGCACCACCGAAAACAGTCAGTCTTCGTCATTTTTGTCTTGTAAAATAATGATATCCCAAATCAAATAGAGCTACATCCAAATTGTTTAGAAATACATGGCGCGCGTAATCATAGCTAAACCATTGATATCCTTGCAGCCATTTATGCACTTGATTTCTTCTGTATACAATATAAGCCAAGACAAATGAGCTGCATTCAAATCCAAAATTATTTTATTACAAGCTTAATGTGTGGACTTATAAAGAAAAACTCTATAGACGTGCTTAAAATTCGCTCTTCCGATCTCAACTTGGATTTTATATATATATTACAAACTATGCACAAACTCGTTTCATGGAATTCATTCTTTGTTGTTATGATGTTCAACATCCTTTTGCCTTATTACTGAAGACTGAATCATCTGGGACCTGAGAGTTCCATTGCTTGAACAAGCAAAGAAGAGTCATCCGTAAGATCAGAGTATCTCTCAGAAGAGGAGAATTCATTGCCTCTACACCTTGTAGCCTCGACTCTTTGAGAAGCTTCCCACTTTTCTGCAAGCCCATCTCCTTCAAGCATTCGAACAACTTCAGACATTTTTGGTCTATGGCTTGGAATGTACTGTGTACACAAGAGGGCTACTTGCACCATCTCCTCGAGCTCTATCCGATCATAGTTGTTCTTAAGGTCCTTGTCCACCAGAACGTCGAGCTTCTTTTCTTGGTGAATTTTCTTCACCTGTGTAGCCATAAGTGTCATGAATTAGGTACTCCGAAAGAAATGACATGTAAAAAGAATTTAGGAATTAGTTGCTTACCCAATCAAGCATAGCCCCTTTCTGGTTTGCTGCTTTGCCAAATTCTAATGCCCTCTGACCAGTAATCAGTTCTAGTAGAAGAATTCCAAAGCCAAAAACATCTGTCTTTTCCGAGGATTGCCCAGTTGAGAGATACTCAGGAGCTATGTGCCCAACAGTGCCCCTAACAGCGGTCGTGACATGTGAATCCCTATGGTCGAGAAGCTTTGCTAATCCAAAATCTCCTACCACTGCCTCACAGTAATCATCAAGCAGTATGTTTGCAGCCTTTACATCTCTATGAATGATCTTGGGGTCACATTGTTCATGGAGGTATAATAAACCCCTAGCTGCTCCTAAGGCAATCCGTTTCCTCGTACCCCAGTCCAAGGGAGGCGACGCTGCAAAGGACAAAAAATAGAAACAATATTTGTTAAGAAATTAAGATCTACTCGATGAAATAAGAACAGAGATACATATATGAAACCACACCTTTATATATATACCTTTGAGACGAGAAGCAACGCTTCCATTGGACATGTAGGGATAAATCAAGAGCTTTTCGGTTGGTGTCATACAAAATCCGTACAACTTGAGGAGGTTTCGGTGCACTGCTAGGCTGATCATCTCGACTTCTGTCTGGAATTGGATTTCGCCTCCATTGTTATTGCCATCTTTGAGTCGTTTTACAGCTACAACTGTTCCATCTTGGAGGTAGCCTTTGTAGACATTTCCATAACCACCTTTTCCAAGTAAATTTTTGCTGCTGAAGTTGTTTGTGGCAATCTGAAGTTCTCTGAATTGGAATCTTCTCAAGTTTCCTAAGCATACTTCTTCATGATGTTGCTCTGAAAATTCATAGATTGTTTTGGTTATGCGAAATAGATTGTTAGAAGATATTCTATTGCACGAAAAGTTACAAAGTCTTTACCATTAAGGTAAAAGAATATCTGCTTGTTGTGTTTATGTCTCCACCACAGAAGGAAGCCAAAGCCGAGAATCAGTAGGCAGATGCAACCAAGGCTTGATCCAAAGGCCAACGCCATTTTGTGACTATTAGGCCTTCCTGATGGCTGCGGATCTTCAAGAAAGAACATATTATAAGGAAGTTTCTGAAAACCCCAATCTTGACAGAAATGAAAGTGAGAAGAAAAGACAAATACAAATACAAACACGAATACAACTTAATACATCCCTACAACAGAAAAAAAATTTCCTCAAACACTACTGCTCCTGAACAACCAAGTATTTGATTAGTATACAGTATGATTACGCTCCAAAATCCAGCACGATCACACGTTAGTTGATGTATAGAACAAGTTTTAAGTTCAGAAAGGAAATTCATGTACAGAGGACTTTTAAACTGCTTAAAAATTGTTCTGTTAGCTGGGATTTGCAAGAAAATGATGCTCAAAAAATGACTATTTGAGAACTTATATTTCTAAATAACATAGTTTTTCCGAAGCTCGTAAGTTTCACCTAGAACTTAATAAAAATCTGATTACTTTTAAGTTCTTACTTTGTGAATTACTCATAGAGAATGATAGAGGCATAGGTGCGGTTCCATTGCAGTCTCTCTCCTTCCCAGTTGCACATATTAAAGGATTTCCTAATACACTGCACAGTGAAAAACAATAATGAGGAAAATAAATAGAAAAAGAAACTGAAATCTAATAAATTCTAAGAATCTTACTTAAATGTTTTGGCGACTGAAATCTAGTAAATTCTAAGAATCTTACTTAAATGTTTTGGCGACAAGCCGAGGTACCGGCCCACTCAAATTATTGAATGACAAGTCTCTGGAACATGAAACAGAAACCTTGAGAGAAGAATGTTGGAACTATTGCATTAACTGTATGGCAAAAGATCAAGAAGATTACAGAAATGTCAGCTGACTCAGGTTCCCCAAAGACAGAGGAATGGCTCCGGTGAGACTGTTGTTATTCAACCGCCTGTGTTAGTTTTAAAACGTGTTAGAACTGCAGGCAGATTGAGTAGCCAAGCGTTGTGTGCTTTACTTTTTTCGTCCCATATACTTTTTTCCTACAATATTATGTATGCACTAGGCGCTTACAGGTACTGGAGGCTTTTCAATTGAGCTAAAGAAGAGGGAATTCCTCCGACGAGCGAGTTATCAGAAAGATCGAGCGTTTGAAGTTTTTGGAGCTTCCCCAGCTCTTGAGGGATTGGGCCGGAGATGTTATTATCCTGCAAAAGCCTATCAACACGAATTTTCAGTATAACATTCAAGATTTTAGCTTCTTGCATACAAGATGTTATTACTGGTTGCTACTCACAAGCTCTGGAGGTGCGTCAAGTTGCCAATACTACGGGATAGTTTGCCGGACAAACCTTGGCTCGGAATTGCCCTGCAATATCAAGAATCCAACAATTTCAAACTGATATATGCAGAAATGTGAAATTTCTTGTTTTCTAAATTCTGAGACATGAAATTAATTGTTAATTAACTTACAGAGTAATAACTAGATTATCTCTGGAACAGCCCACCATGCTCCAGCTACATGGATCAACAGCATCTTTATCCCAATTTAGTACTCCATGAGGATCAATCAGGTTATACTTTATTTCCATCAAAGCTTCGACTACAAAGATTTAAAATTTTTGAAATACGATACTTTCGTTATCCATCTTTCCGACTCAAAATGCGGTAAGAACCATGACTATATCAAGAAAATGAAATTTTACCTTCAAAATTGACACCATTTGGGGTGAGGACAGCCAATACAGAAGCCCAGAAACAAAAGAAAGACACAAGGCACAAAAGTGCTTCTCCTCCTAGCATTTCCTTAGATAATAACTTCATAAACTGGTAATATGGGCTAAAAATTTGGTAACAGGAAGCTGCAAAGAATCAGGTTGTTTTATAGGATTCACCAAACTTTCTTCTGAATCACCAAACGGATATATCACATGAAAACAGTAGCATTCCTCATGCTTGTCACACCAAAACTGCACTGACTCATAGCTTCTGTCAGAGACCAAGAAAATACAGAGGGGTTTCTTGAAAAAGTGAAGACTAACATGTCTGGCCCTTGTCCACTAAAGTTGAAAGAAAAGAACTAAACTAAATTAAACCAAAGTGAGATAGATTCAAAATGAAAAGGTTGTATGCATGATGTAAAAAAAGAAAAGAAAATTCCCTCAATCATGAATATGTTAAGAGATTGGTTATGGGCTTCTTTATCTTTACCAGTGAAATAAAAAATTTAAAGCTGATGATATATGCTGTGAGTGTAAACCACTTTATAAGGAAAAATCTTGTCAGAATTCTGTTTTTGTGGGTCAGGAGTTTCCTCAAACGTTTCACATGTACATATGTTAAGAAATATTTATTTGGACATGTTTGGATTTGCTTTGGATGAAGAGTTATAGAAGACATGCTAATTGGGATTTGCTGTGGATTTCATTATGGCCAAAGTCATAATCCAAACATTCCATGTGTTTGTCATCTACATGACAAAATTATGCTAAATTGCGGAAAAAATTCTGGTAATCCAGGAGTCAGTACTCGTTACCAATCAGGGATCTGCATGTGAATTCAAAAGCCTCAATTTGTTATTTAATTTGGGCTCTGAATCTCACATGTGAGTTCTTAATTAGTCAAGAGTATCGAGTGCTCAATACTCGTAGAATACCAGAATTCACCTTGTGCTGAATTTACATCCCTTTCACGCTCTTCCGATCTCAAAAAGAAGTTTTTGACCTCTTGTTAGGGTAGTCCTGGTTTCCGGCCATACCATACTTATGACAAACCTGCTTTTAACGTCTACTTAATGAAATTTGGACATAAATTGTCATTGAGAAAGAATACAACTTAAAATTAAAATTACATGTTAGAACGTCAACTCATTTGGTACTCTTGAAAGTATCTTATAAATCCATCTTTTTCTTTCTTTTTTCCTTTTTTTTTCCCCTTGGGTATAACCATTGTGAATTCCAGTTATCATACTTTAAAAGTACCATATCATCTAACCATTTATTCATACTTTTTATCTCCCGTCGATGAATCAAGACCTAACTTCAACGCTGCATCAAGGCCATTACACTTGTATAAGGGCAAACACAAGCGCTTAGAGAGCCAATCATGGATTTTTTTCCAGCACATATCTCCTCAAAATATAATTAATGCAAAGTTAAAAGAGTTTATTAATGCTAATAACCTTTTAATCATTACATCAGGACAAATGTTAATGCAAAAAAAAAAAAAGAGTTAGAATCTCAAGACAAACTCGAGATTGGTGATGTAATGGTTCCTTGTGAGATCTTTTTTGAGTGAATTATGCTTTTTTTTATTGAGTGAATTATGCTATTCCCCTCTTTTTCTCTTTAATTATCTCATGTTCGGGTTTGCTTTATTTGATGCCTCAAAATTTAAATAATAATTAAAATGGTTACACATACTCAAAAGTGCAAACCATCCAATTGATCATACCATAAAAAAAATTAAAAAAAAAAATGAAAAAGTCTAATACCAATACCAAAAGGCCGATGAACAGGTTGTGTTGAACATTTTAATTTTTCAAGTCAGACAATCCAATCTAATTTTCAAATTACCCTTGAACTCTTATTCCAATACTAAATGGCTGACGAGCACGTTCTGTTTGGAGTTTAAGATTTTGGTTGAGACGTTAATACCCCAGAATTCTAATTCGACTCCGAAAAGAAATTCTTTCAAAACAAACAGCTCAAAAGCAATTTTGGCAGTCAAAGTTGGCTATCTTCTGATGCAAAGGAGCAGATACTCATATTTAGTAATCCTAACAAACAGTGACTTTAACACAGGAAGCATGCATGTGTATGGACAAAGAAACAGTCCCAAAATCATCATGCAATCCTCTGTGATTTGTAGAAAATATAGTACTCTCTCCTACACGTGTATTTGTAGAATTAGATCAGACTCTGGATATAGAGCCCGACTGTTCACATGTAACGTAACTGTTTTCTATTGACAGTCGGACTCTATACACTGAGCCCGATTTGGCTCAATAGAATTCACATATTTTGTTTTCTAATTACGATCATTTGGGATGCTATCGTGGTGCACAGAATTTTGATGTAATGTGTGAGAAATTTTTGCTCGTAACGAATGCCTAGAGGGTTTAAGAGAAGAGAACAGTTGTATATACACTTAAAATACCTCTCTGATTGCAACAAATTAAGCTTTGCCTTTGTTACATTGGATTTGACGAAGTCTATATTGATTATCAATCTATCACAATCCTTTTGTATCAAGATCGGGACTCATTTATGAAAACAATGCTATGCCAACCAAAGAGATGATATAGTGCTAATTAAGCATCATCACTTGCTATGGTTTGCCCTTCGTAAATGAAGATATTGTCTGTTATGTACATGCATATGTTGGTATAGGTAATAGAGATTATCAAGGGCATTATTGATGAAGACATGCATGATCTTTAAAGATCTCAAACAAGCTAATAGGATCCAAGCACGTCCCTGTTTGGACAAATATGGATAAATCCATGCACTTGGAATTAATCTCCATTATCTCTAGCAGCAATTTGTTGATATCTTGTTTGTTAAATGTTACCTAATAATACAAAGATAATATCAAAATCTGTTCTTAAAAAAAAACTTTCTCCTATTTAGCTACTCGCTTTGGTTTAGTATAACTAAAATGAGTAAATTAGCAAACAACTAGCCTTAACAAATCAAAGTAATTTTCATTACTTATTAGACTAGATAAAGTTGTAATCTTGCTCACAAAAGGGAGCTAATGATAAAAGTTCTTGGATCCTAAGGTGGTCAAACAAGTTAATAGGGTGTGCGGTGGGACATTTAAAGATAATGGGGATTTGCTCTTAGTTAGTAGGTGGTACCCAAATGAGTAGGAAATTATTGATGTTTGAATGGAAGTAATTGTCATCGCTTCTTTTTTGAACACTAATTAATTATACCAACTTATCATATGACATTTGGCTCTCCATAATAAAAGAGAATACATCAAACATATTGCATCCAAAATAGTTGACACTTCTCAAGCCCCACCAGTCTCATAAGTCATAACCAGTCCAATTTACCTCTAAAAAGCAACCCAAAAAAAAAAAAAACCCCCGAAAAAAAAGCTGTACTTGATGCAGAAAAATCATATCATGGGTTCAGTCTTGTTTTTCTTTTCTATTTAGTGTGGGGTCTGAGGACATGGTTTTGAAGAAAAACCATGTTTAACTCTATACAACATTATTACATTAAATTATACATGAAATGTCAAGAACTAAACGTTAGACAGTAAACTTATTGTCCCTCAACTATAACTATGCATATTGCATAACATGCTTTATCGGACGTATAGAATAGGTGGGATCTGGGAGGAGGTGGTGTCGCGTCGCCATTAAATATTTTCGATGTGCTTGCACTTATTATAAAAAAATAAAATAAAATTCCAATTTATCTCTCTTTATTCTTTAAAATGCTTATGCAGTCCATCAACTATATGATTCGCAAGATAAGTGAACTTCTCGCCTCTTTGAGCAACTGAAGGGACAAAAGATTGGAGTAGATGTAAACATTATTCGGTTTCTATCTATTACTTAAAAATGGCTTTCTTTGTGAAATCTTTCTTTATAATTTATAAAGAACCAATCTGAAAGAGATTGTTGGGCACCTCTAAATTATTTATGAGCCACTTAAAAGGGTAGAATTTATTCCCAATCTCAGCTTTTGTAGATTTGCCCTTCAAAAAGCTAATTAGGATTCTTTTCTCGCTGCCTATCTTTTTCTAGCCCATAAATCATGTTTGTTACCTGAAAATTCCTACTACCACCAACTAAAGATTTATATGATTAAATTTTATATTTCACTAAAAGATGACATTAGCGTATAATTAATATATCCATCCCCAAAGTTAGTAACCTTGAGGAACTGAATCTAAAATTGGCCGAAGAATGCCCTGTACAAGATTCAAATCACACTCGATAACTCAAACTATTTCATATATTTTATGACATATACAATATCAAGACAGTCTGTATCATTCTCTTAAATTTGCCATAGTAGCATAAATCGCTATAAGGAATACAATCATTGGCCTTGTAAGTCTAAGACCACATTTGGATCCATCACAATTTTACAAGATTAATTGTACTCAAATAGTAATAGTTTGATAATGTAGATTAGAAAAGAAAAGAGTGTGTGTGAGTTTAGGTGGAAGCGAAGTACAATAATAGAAAAGGAAAGAAACAAACAATCTTTTCTACTAACTTTTGATTGATTCTAGATCTTTAGTGTACCCATCTTGTCTTGTTTTCTTGAACTAATATGGGTTGGCATCCGTTCACAAAATAGTGCTAAACAAGATGCTAAATATGTGGAAATAATCAAATTGCACCTGAATCATCACATCGTACCGTATAATTTGTAATACAACAATTATCAATTAGATTTGGATTCTCAATTACAATTTTCCTGATCTTTTGCTGACCTCATAATTATAATGTTACACATTGGTTTTCAATTGGTTTTATTTTCATGTTTTAAAATTTAAACTTTTCGTAGTTGGATATTCATCACGTGTTTTCAATAATTTATATTAGTTTATTAGTTTTTTATATTTCTTTTTTTATTTTAGTTTCCTCATTTCTATTTTTTTAGTATTTACATATAATTATGAGTTTTCACAATTTTTTATTATCCGCTACTAATGTAAATTTGACGGCAAGTAATTGTTCAATTTCTTAAGAATTAGTATTTTTTAGAATTATTTTTCCCATTACTGAATTATTCGAAAATGAGTGTATTATAAAGTAATTGTCCGGTATTATTTCTATTTTTTATTTATTTACGTTTGTTTGACTTTCAAAATTTCCTTCACAGAGTCCGTGATAATATCGAAATCGAACTTTCAAAAAAACTTAGAAACATATTTCAAAATAACTTATATTATAAATGCAAACTTAGTTCAGAATAACTTGGAGTAAATCAACTAATTTGTTTATTCTTCTTTTTTATGTAATAAAAATCTATTTGTTTACATCGTCCTAACAACTAAAGACACATAATATAATTATTTTATAATAATATATAGTTAAAATTTAGTTTCTTGACATCTATGACCTAACTTGAAAATCTTTGTAACTATTTTTTTAATCTTAGTTTCCATATCATTTATGTTGCAATGATTAGGTTGTAGAGGATGTAAATAATTTATATTTTAGTCTTTTTTCTCCATAGATTTAAAACTTTTAAAATATCGACTGAATTTATGTTGTTATTTCATTTGATTTAATTATTATTATTATTATTGTGAATATTTATTTTTTACAATTTATGTAATGAATTTTTTTATATGAAATATTAGGAATCTATCTCCCCGTGTAACATACGGGTTGAATACTAATTGATCAACATTTTTATTTGACGAAAATAATAAAGAATTTTAGCGAAAATTTTGTGAGCAAAGAGACAAAAAATCCACAAAAAGAAAATGAACTACACAAAAAAAGTAATAATACATCCATTATAATTATCTGATCTTATTTTCATTTTTAAGATCTCCCACATATATGGTCCGATTTATATTAAAAAGTCTAACTTGTATTTCTTTACAAATATATCCCTATTCAACATTGTAATTATAACTATCAATTTTGAATTTTACTCAAGAAATAATACGTCGAGAGAGTGTTTTCTCATGAGTATGAAAATTTTTATCTGAATGGATATCGAGTGAATACGGGTATATAGACGTCCGATACATATTATTAGACTGTTAACTAATAATATTAAATAAGTTAGATGATTTAAAAGTGAAATATAATAAAACATTAATTGAGTAGATAAGCACGTAACTATTAATATGGTATTAATAAAACATTAATTTAATACGTCAAATACTAAATTAAAACTGTATATTTATTATTTTTTGCTATGCAAATCTGATAATATGTATTTGTCTAATGTTTTATTATTCATTATTATTGAACTTTTTTGAAAGTTAGTCTTATCATACAACGCAAGAGTGAGAGACTAAACTTATAGTTGAAATAGTTAATTTTGATACGATTATTTATAGCGATGGTAATATGGCGAGTTAGTCATACTTTGGACTCGCTCCATGAGTTTTGAAGTTACACAGACACGCCTCAAACCTATAAATTCATATGGCGGGTTAATACAAGTCAGTTTGTGGGACAGGTTGGGATGCCACCACGACCCACAAAGAGACTTATGAATTTTTTCCTCTTTCAATTAATTTTATATACAAAGCATTATCAATTGATGAACGTAGAATAAAATAAAACATTTACTTAAAATTTTAAAGTTCCCAACATTAACTAATATAATAAAATTATTCTTTCAATTCGATAGAAAAATTCTTTCAAAAAAATAATATAATAAAAAAATAAAAATAAACTACTACAGATTTAATAGTCGATTAGTCAAATTGCTATCTTTAATAACTTCTACACTTTTTTGAAATAAATTTCTTAAAAATAAAAAATGTCTGGCGGATCACGGGTCTATAGTGTGGGTCTAACCTGACTCGCACCCGCCCTAGACTCACTACGGGTCTGATAATGTTGTCTCATTCCCCTTCTTTTACCCTGATTAGGCGTGACGGGTCACTCATATTAGAAGCATGTCTCTATGGATTTATAAATCGATGGGTCAAATTGTTATCTATACTTATTTGACTGCTAATTATTACAACTTTACATAAGTTGTAAGTGTGAATTTCCACGACTAGTTTGGAGGAGATCAGAATAATAAACTCATGCATTTTACTACAAATATTCTATAGAAAATTGTAATCCGCATATCAATTTGTAATTTTACACAATGCAACTGGTAAATTGTACTCTATTTATAAAATGATGTTTATACCCACACGTTAATTTTGATATGAATGTACACTATAACTCTACCGTACAATGCACGGGTGAAAAAATTTAGTTGGATTCATAAAGAGGCTAATTATATTAACACTATTTTATTTAAAATATCAAATTTTACAGCAGTTGTTTTCTTTTGTTTTTATTTATTTTATGTTTGCATAATGTTTTTGATAGCTTTTTTCCTTAGACAAGATAACTTAAAAAAAAAAAAAAAACAAAAAAATTGGCCAAATCATTTTTTAAGTACAATTATAATTTGTATTTTAGCAGTATAAATGGGTATAGATATATAAATTTTAATAAAACACAGTGTAAAGATTAGAAGAAATATACAATAAGTAAAAATTAGACAAAATACTTTAGTTGCTTTGAGAAAATTATTGGATGAAAATTGTTATCAAAGAGAAAATGTGCTGATTCATTGAAAGTTTGAAGGGAAAAATGCGACCCAAAAAAAAATTATAGGGGACATATATAAGAAATGAGCAAAAATAATGAACAACAGTTGCATATAAGATGTTTTGTGAATACAATAATTAACTGAAATTTACTGTAAATGTAAGATTAATCATATTCTGAAACCGACAAAACCAACTATTTTGGTGGAAGTGGCCGTGTACATATAGCAGCAGAAGGTAGATGATTTTTTTTTTTTTTTCCTTTTCTTTTCTTAGGCAACGTGCTGTGGTTGGTTTAATCAATAACCGGTCATTGGTTCTAAAACATTTTCATATAATATTATAATATGGTGTATAATTATGTTGCTTTGCGGTGGAGGCTAATATATATACATTGTCTGCTGTAGGGCACGTTCAACATCACATGTTCGTAAAGTAGAATTTTAGATAAATTTTTCAAAATCAATTCACACTCAAACTTATTTTCAACCACATATTTATTTATTAAAATAATCTTATATCATATGTAAATCCGTAACTTTTCCTTACTTTTAAGCCACATATTTTCTCAAAAAATCACTTTTTTCACAAAATCAATTCTCTAAACTCTAAATTAAACAACTTAATTAATCTTTACACAACAAAATCTACACCCCAATCCTCAAGGGACTTATATTTCTCCAAATTCATGTAAACTTGTGATCTTATCTACCAAAAATGTACGCTCTAACTTTGTTTTGAAAATTTTGCAGAAACGTATGTACCAAAATGCCGAAATTAAGGTCCTTGCTTGAGCAATTATAATTTGCGTGTTAATTGCCATAATTTATGGGATCTCCTTAGATTTGTCCTAAAGTTTGTATCCATAAATACAAAATAAACGTCAAACAAGATAAGCCTCCCACTATTTTTTTTCCTTTTCTCTCCCTCCCTTTTTTTTTTTTTTTTTTGTGGGGTGGTTGGGTTGGGGGAGGTATCCCCACTCATTTATTTAATTATTTTATGAAACACAAGAAACCGATGATGATGATGATGGGATCAAGCCTCAAGGGGTTGGCCTAATTAATGATTAAGGGCTCAACTTCTTGTTGCGAGTTTTTGAGTTCGAGTCTCTTGCATGTACCCCTCCTCTCTACTCCTTTTGTATTTGAAAAGAAAAAAAAAAAAAAAAGAGGAAAAAGAAAAATGAAATGGATGATGATTGTAGGATTAGATCATAGCTAGGTCACCCAATGACACAAACATGTATTGGAAAACCTTTGTTCTCGTCAATCGTTCATGCCCCCACTTCTTTTTCCCAAAACACAACTTAAACGAAGTAGTACAATCCAAAATACCTCTAATTAATTTAATTATTACTTATTCAGGTTTACAGGTCTAGAATCCATCTTGAAAAAACTTATTATCAGATCCCCATGGTTTCAGAACCGACCCTTGTGCTACAGGGGGTCCAGTCAGAACAAACTTCTGGTGGACAATTGAACCAACCATTCCCAGCTCTTCAAGAATTTTCTCTTCAAGCCGACACAGTAAGTGTGATCGATTACATTTGGGCCAGAAGAGGAATGCAGAGCAATAGAGAACTCCTTTGGCTTGAAACAGGCGAAGACGCGCTTGATCAGGTGGTCAAGATTCATAACATTGAAATCATAGCTGGTTGCTCCAAAGCTTGCATAACTAAAGCCATCCTCATGGGTGACGTGAATGGTAGACAGTGCGGCGCCTTCAATGGAATTCATCGAGTAACCACATGGTTCAAACTCAAAATCACATATATCAGATTCTGGGAGAATAATCCTTATGCCGGACTTATTGGTCATCAACGTTGCTGAGCCTGATTCCTTCTTGTAGGAAACAGAAGCCATTTCCCTGTCCAAACCAGTCATACACATCTCCAATGTGTAAACAGGGTTAACAGATTTAGCACCGCCAGCAGTGGCAAAATAAGCATGCCACTTCTGTTCGTTGTCAGAACCACCCATAACGTAAGCCTTGGTACAAGAGGAAAGTTCCCTAAAATAGCTATCAAGGACAAAGACTTTTTCAGAGAAGCTAAGGTGAGGATATGACAGAGCTTCAGGGAAATAAAACTCCCACAGGTATATATCACACCCTGTACTGAAAGAAAAAGGTAGCCTGCCAACTTCATTATGGGTGGGATGAATAGAAGCAATTTTGTTGTACCGCATGTTTTGATGATAATTTTGTCAAGATAAAAAAAGAGACTCGACTCAGAGAGAACGTATTCATGAAAGTGAAGCAATTATTGTGCACTAGGCAGGACTTAGAATCTCATCCAGTTGTGCTCTAGAAAGTGATCTAAGACCCTTTTCCTTCTGGATTAGCAAAGATGCTGGGCTCAAAGAATGATACTTCAAGCCTTTTTTCGAAGCCTTCAAAACCAATTGTAGAGGCAGGCATATCCATTTTTAGTAACAAGATTTGCTTGCAACAATAGGGAAAGAAAAGAAGACGGCAGTCGGCAGTTGATGAAGAAAGAAAAGAAAATTTGGATTAAAACACTGAAAATTTGTAAGTTTTGAACATCAAATGACATGATCCAGCAATGAGTTGGGGATGTCAGGATGGTTTGCGAGTGCACTGCAATGCAGTCAAAAATTTAAATGTCAGGCTTGTGAGTTTTACGGACGTATCAATGTACTCATCAGGGGAAAAATTGATCCATTGTTGATAAAAAAGAAACTTACATTGGAGTACGCAGCAGACTGAAATTTCTTGATTCCACCATTTGGTTGAATGTCTTCAATGCTGTAATGTAGGGGAGCTTCATAGAATAAGGATTTAGTACTAGACTTCTTGCCACCTTTAGACTCCATTAGATCATCTACTCTTGGCTGAAAAATCACCAGAATTCAAAAGTGAACAAAATTGTACGAAGATTACCATAATAAAACAATCAAATCTAAGCATATGTGGAAGTAACACAATTTAAACTGCATAATATGCAAACTAGCCAAATATATTTCCATGGCCGGAATGCTAGCAAAAAGAATATTTTGAGAGGATAAAAAGACATAGAAATTGAAATGTAATGGGAAAGACAAGGTACAAAGAAAAAAATGAAATGGAAGAAGAAAAGAAAAGATGACATTCGACCAAAGGATAAACAGTTAAGAATAAAAGTCACCCCGCAATTACTAGTGTTGAATTTGTTAAACCCACTTGATTTAAAAGCTTAAGCTAATATATTGGGCCATATTTATATCATTTATTTTATTCTCAACAAAAGGTATGTGGTTTATCAGCTTATTAAGAATTAGTTTCTAGTTTCTATTTAAATAGGATTTCAACAGAATAATTTCCCAGAAAACTAAATGAGATAGACTAGGAAAAACCCGCCTACTGTATCACATACCACTAGCTGAGATGGAAAATCAGATTTTGATCCTCAATTTCCAGTCCACTAAGATAATTTCACAATCACAATAATAGCTTACCATTTTTCGTTATATAAACAGGGGGAAAAAAGGCATCATGAAAAGGTGAATTCATATGTCCCCTACCTCCCACACCCAAAAGATAATCATTACAACATATATGAATGCATGCATACATCTACACTCTGCAGGATCCATACAACAGCAATTACTTCAAACACGGAGGTAATCATTAGTATACTGAAAATCAAGCACAAACACATAACTAAATTTCTAATGAGCATTTGCTAGAAGAAAGATCTAAATAATAGAAGCATTTCTACAAATTAACATAAATTAAAAGTTCGTTTTGAGGGGATCAAAATTTTCAGGAAATCAAGAATACATAAATTTACATTCTGATACAATCAAATTTACAACAGTGAACAATTTATATGGAATCCAAATATCTTGCCCAAGAAAAATAATTGAAGATGGTAAACATTAAACAGAAACAAATAAATAAACAAAAGAGAAGGGGAAATGAAAATAAAAGAAGCAAGATTTCGGTTTCATTTTTGCATCAGAGCTTAACATAACAACGAAAATCGAGCATCGCCACCGAAAGGAACTACAGGGAATTTATAAATAAACTTCATACTTACAATGACGAGATTCAGATTTTATAAGCCAATAATTCCCAGAGATCACAATGGAGATCCAATAATTCCTACAAACCAAAAACAACAAAAATCAGAAAATCGTTGATCAAAAACAAAAATTCGACAGTTTCGTTTCAATTTTAAACAATGCTTATGCCTACAGCATAAAACAAGTCTTTGCCGCTTTGCTGTGACGAAGAAATGAAACCTTAAATGAATAATGTAAAGATTTTGTATTGATTATTTCCCATTGTTGAGCAACTCTCGTGAATACCGGAACAGGGACGAAACCTTGTTTTTATATTGATAGACCAGGAGGCCTTGTCTAAATAAAAGTGAATAGGAAAATTCTTGTTGGACAAAAAAAATAGATAAAATGTTTGATAAAATTAAGAAGTGCTGTGTGTAATTAGCATTGAAGTAAAAGTAATGTGATGTGTTGAAAAATAAGATTGTGTCATGTGTAAATAATTTATGAATAGTAATCACTATTGTTTAAAAAAATGTTTCTCCCATGCATTTTAGTGTGCTCTTCCGATCTACCGGCTTGAGTATAGAAAGCTAAGATTTTAAAATTTAGATACACAATGCGCTCTTGTGGGTTAGCGCAAAAACTAATCATTTTGTCTTCAACCGTAAGCGTACATGAATTTCAAAGGGAAAATCCAAATCTAATCTAATAATAATTAATAGAGGACTATACGGTATGGAATTATTTCAGATAATTCACATATATTAGAATTTTGACTGACACGTTATGTATAGAGCTCGATAAACAGTAAAATAATATAAGTTGTTCACATTGATTTTCAAGGAGCGACGCAGAAGCTAACCCTGCGTATAGTAAATAAAAGATTAAATAAATATAGGGCAATTAGTAATTGAATGTCACTGTTATTGAAAAAGAAAATTGAAGTGTACTCATGTGATAGGAAAATAGTGTAAGACCGTTATAACCCATTGAATACCTCCTCGTAAACGACATTCAATGTGGAGTTGCTAGACTGATTATTGTCATCACATTTCATAAATTTCAAACGATCACGACCCATGACTCTTGAAACCGCAACATACAATTGCCCATAGGCGAATACAGGACGTCGAAGGAAAATACCAACATATTGTTGATATCCAAAACTGAATCAGGAATACAAGATTGAAATCCACTTACCATAGATATTGTTGATATCCAAAAATAAGAAAATACAAACCCAGAAATCTGTATACCAATGGGACATTTCAAATTTGTCTACATCCAA